>MU225200.1:585683-598607 GCA_018584345.1 Thuja plicata
TTCCCACCATTCATCATCAAGGATCAATGCTTTTATTTTTTGGGCTTTTTCTGTGTTTGATTGCCTCCATACACTCCACAAACTGTTGATAACCATAGCACTTAAGGCCTCTCGCACCTTCACAAGTTGTCTTAAGATGATTGCGTGCGATGCAAATCGTGTTTCAGCAACTTATGATGGCATAAAAGTTAAAACATACATGTCATATCAAGTTCATCTATAAAATTTAAAACTAAAAAATAGAATATAAAAACAAAATCAAATTGAAATTACCTTTAACAATTCCAATGAAGAGAAGGTCCTGAATATGGCTTGTGTCATGTGATGATTAGTCACGAACATTTGTATCTCCTCAGCCTTCGTGTAAATTTTATTGATCCATTCAATTCTAGTGCCAATCTTCTGCATGATTAAATTTAGTGAGTGGACTGTACATGGTGTCCAAAAGATGTGATTATATGTGGCCTCCACTATAGCCCCAGCCGCCCTACAATTTTTAGCATTGTCTGTTACAACTTGGACAACATTTGCAGCCCCAACCATGTCAATTGATTCGATGAGGATATTGGCAATGAAACTTGCATCTTTCACTTGCCCCTCACAATCCACTGCCTTCAAGAATATAGCCCCTTTAGGTGACACTGCTATAACATTGATTAAAGGCTTTTTCTTGCAATCTTTCCATCAAATCAAAAATGATGGACACACCTGTTTCCACCCATGTATCCTTGATCACTCTCAATTGTTTCTCTACCAAGGCTTTCTCCCTCAACAATAAGGTGGTTCGCACCTTTTCATACCCAACACAAACATAATTAGCAGGTGCCTTGCTAAGGGTACTCACCATCTCCTGCCAATAAGGTGATCTAACAAGGTTGAATGGAAGCCCATTCACATATAAACAACGACTAATGCTTTCATCACAAAGATCTCTCAATTCATTTTTGAACGCCATATCCAATGGGCCCATTTTCCATGGAACATTTTCTGGTTCAGAAGGTGGTGGCGTTGGCAAGAAAGGATGTGGACCAACAGATTTTACCAAGCCACTAGGAGGTGTCCTCGAGACTTTCTGGGCATGGCATGGAGCACTCGTTGTCTTTCCTCTGTTGGTTCTCCTATCGGCTTCTTCTCGTTCTCTAGCATATTGCAAGATTAAATGAGCTGGCAACTCGTTCCCATCTTTCCCCTTACATGGTTTCATTCCTTTTCCAGCACAAGGAATGAAGTGAGGTTTCACTCGATAGTATGAGCTGGAGTACTCTATGTTGCAATGGTTACACCGCCAAACAAAACCCCCTCCACCAGACACTTGCCTAATCATTGTTGTGTAACGCCAAAGTGGTGAAGCTGCATTAATTTTAAAAGGGTTTGACCCAACAATTGAACTAGAGCTTCCACTTCCACTTCCATATCCACTTCGAGCCATTCTGTCTAACTTTGAATAATGAACCTAAATGGAAAAAAAACGGCATTATAACCCCTTAATATGCATATAATGTATGAAAAAAATATTTAAAACTTCTTTAAAAACTTTAAAAAAACTTGTAAAAAAACTCAAAATCTTTTAAAAAATCTTGAAAAATCTTGAAAAATTCAATAAAAATTTGAACAAAATGAAGATTCACTTACCTTTGCCCACTAAATCTGGATTCTCCAACGATTCCTAAGTCTATGATGCAGATATGAGTCATCCAAAACGTTCGCATTCGAAGAAAAATGCTACAGCTGTAGAACAAAACCAAAATGGTGAAAAATGCTTGAGAGATGAATGAATGAACATCAAATGCTTTTTGACAACCATAAAAGGGTCAAATTAGGGTTTAGAATGGTCAAATTAGGTTTAGTTTGACTTTATTTATTAAAAAAAAAAAAAAAATTCATTGTGGGCCCGTTTTTTTAACTCCCAGATTTTGGATTCCCTCGGATCCTTTTGGATTCCTGCGGATCCTCCCGGATTCTGCTTGGATTCTGCCAGGGTTCCGGAATGGAATCCGGATTCCCTGTGGATTCCTTAGTGATCCCGGAACCCTGGCGGAATCCAAGAGGAATCCGGGCAGAACCAATACGGTAACTTAGTATATATATATTATATATATATCCACAGGGAATCCGGATTCCATTCCGGAACCCTGGCAGAATCCAAGAGGAATCCGGGCGGAACCAATCCGGTAACTTAGTGTGTATATATATATATATATATCTATGTATCGAAAATGTCTATATATATACCCGCGGAATCAGGATCCGGCCCAAATTTTTTTTTGCCGAATCACCGAATCCTAACCAAAATCAGGATCGGCTACTTAGATTTTTTCTTAAATTTTAAAATGACTCCTTAGCATTGTAAACTCTGAATTTTTTTTTTGTATATTTTTTTATTGGTTAAATATTTATCTATATAATAAATGACTTAAACCAAAAAAATCGTGTAAAATAGTAGACAAATAATGAAAAGCCAAAAAAATTATTATAAAATTCAATCATTCTAGAACAAAGTAGAAATAGACAAATACTTGTTTTCAAATAGTTTCTAGCTCACTGCTCTGATTATTTAATTTTTTTTCTGTGTCACTGGTCTTTTAGTGCCTCTCTAATTTTACTTTTATTGTTTTTCGTTTTATGGTAGGAGTGTGTTTCTAGGAGAGGAGTTTTTGGGATTGTCTAGTCTTGTTTTCTATTTCAAGGCTTAGTAAATAAATGATTGAAATGGGATCTACAATACCCAGTATATTGTATGAGATTGTGTATCCATTGAATGTAATATATTATAGAGTAGAAAATCGATGGATTATATTGCATCATTCATTGTGTTGTATTCTTTGTTGTTCTGTTTTGGTTCGTTATTAGCTCGATTAGAAGGTGTACTTGCAACAACAGAGATTGTTGCATCCTTATCAATCAGACTATGAGTTATAATCCTTTGTTTTGTTCTACTTGTTTTAGTTTACTATTTCAAGAATGAATTGTAGGATTTGAGGATCCAAATTTGTGTGTTAAATCTGTTTGAGGATCCAAATTTGTGTGTTAAATCTGCTTGAAAAGAGGTCATTTGCAGCATTTCATGACCTAAACAAGGAATGCCAATCTAATTTGGTCAAACAAAAAACACTTTATGCAAAATCTTATCTTATTATCAGTACCTCAACAATAGAATCATTGAAATAAAGAATTTCTTCTTCCATTTTGTTGTTTACAAAACAATAATGTTCGTGCAACATGCTCATGGTGCTAGCGAAGGTACAACGCAATTCTCAGTAATACCTTCAGGTTGCATTTGGCCAAGAAATTTAATGGCTTCTTATCATTGGCCTCATTCTGGCATATTTCCAATTATATTTGTAAATGACATCACATTTTACTCAAGCATTTTGCCAAAGATTTTGTTTTTATCTTCTAAGAACCTATTTTTTGTGTAGATGTGAATCAACTAATTTATCAAATAAATGTTTTGTACTGGATTCGATTATATATGCCAGAGTATACTAACCTTTTGACAATGTCTTAAGTTTGGCACATCCCTACAAAAATGAAAATTATTGGAGTTTTCACTTTGTAACCTTTCTATATGTTGGATACAAACTGATAATTTTTCTTTTAGTATTTTAATTCGTCAGAAGGCTCTCAACTATTTATTTATTCCGACTTTGGTGTTAAACAATGGCATTTGCTGACTGAAAGTGGGAGTTAGTGTTTCATAACATTGCAACATTGTTAGAGCTGATGACAACAATAAGGCAAGAAAAACTATTTTTAAAACCATAATAGCTAGGTAATTTCACTTTATCTTATATAGCAATAGCAGTCTTAGTTGCAAAATTTAACTAGCAGTTAGAGATTTAATTGATAATATATCCATAGAAAGCTACACTTCCAAAGAATATAATTTGATTTATATATTATAACAAGTTAAACTAGACAAGATTTAAGATTTTAAATCACATGACAATTTATATTGTCTGTAACATGATTTATAGTTCAATAGAACAAGCTCCATCTACCTCAAATCTAAAATTTCTTCCACTACCAACTGTAGTATTTCCATTTTAAATATATAAGAAATAACGTGAAAATGGGTTGAATTTAATCTGTGTGGTCTGTGGCACTTCCTTCTTCAAATCTCCAAACATTGACATCTCTCTCCTTTCTTCTCCGTTTTCTAGTTAATGCTTGAAGAGACACAAATGAGAGGGCTTTTATTGTTGGTAAATTGTTCTTACTCTTTTTGTTAATGCTTGTATATAGACACAAATGAGAGAGTTAAGATTTATTGCTTTGCTTGAGAGAGGTCTTTTTATTTGAGAGGTGAATTCATGTCTATTTGTTTTTCATTAAATTTTCTCTGTGATATATGTATGGGGGAAATGAAGTTTTCTTCGAGAATCCTGTAGTAGAAAGAATTGCTAACATGTTTTTTTATGGGAGTATTAAGCAAAAGTGAAAATTCCAAATGAGTTGTCTACATCTCCTTTAGTAATCCTTCGAATCACTCACCATTAACATTACTGACATATCACTTACACAAGTGCTTTGTTATTATGCTTTACCAAGAAAGTTAAAAGAAAGCATACCAAGCGACTCCGAAGATTTTTCAATCTATTGAAACAAACTTCCAATTTTTTTAAAAATCTAATTGCAATAGGAAATAGAAAATGGCCACATAGTGAGTTGTCCATGGCAACAAAACATATTAATTTTTTTTTTGGTCTGTGTCCATTATATAGGCAGGGAACTAGCCATTTTGTTTCAATTGCGTGATATCTTTTTATTGTTTTTCAGTACATGTCTAAAAATTAGAAACATTGTTATATTATCTTTTGTTGGTGAAATATGTGGATAGAATTTACACAACTCTAATGTTTAATTTAAACAACATATGTATATCTCAATAGCATATGTATGCTTTGATTTTTTTTTGTTAAATTTAGGAAAATTTAAAATGATGTCTATGTTTTGTAAAGAGATTGTCAAAGTTTAAAAATAAAACCACTAAATCAATTTTTAAGAGCTCCTAAAGTGATAATAAAACAATGATTGAAGAGGATCATTGTTTTTTTCTAATTGACGATGACTGGATATTTAAAGTGGGTGGAAGTATCCAGGTTATTAGTGATTAATATGGGCAGACTTTAGGACAGTCAATGATAAGTTCATTTCTTTAAAATATTTTATTTTGGGTATCTATATAGGTCATCGTAAAAATATGGTTGTACAACTATTATTTTTTAGGCTTGTTAATATAAAATAAAAACAACCAAAGTTGCATGGATACGGATATGGATACAAATACGGGTACGGTATTGGATATGGATATGGCCATTTTTTAAGATCCCCAATATGGATACGGTTGGACATGACACTCATAAAAACATATATACATATATTTAACACAATTTGCTAAGCTACTACAGGATATTTTCATTACTTAACAAGCAATATAGACGTATAATTGCTACATACATAATTATTAGTTGATTTAAATATTTACAATATTCAAAAAATGGCAGAGTTGCTTTGGAAGATAACTCAAAAAACTGGGTAGCTGAAATATAAAAACATATCATTTGTCTTCCTCATTTGGTGTAGGTTTTTGTTTATACCAACTGAAAATAGTTGTATGATTGAAAGTTTGCTTTAAATGAAGGAAGATTTCTGGCAAATTTTAAAAATATCAAATCACATAGTATTTGGCACAGTCGGAAAATTAAGGAATTTTGGGCACATGTGGGTAGGGAATCCAATGTGTATCTTATCTGTATGTGATATGGATATGGGGATACGCGTGCCCGAGAAGGGGCAGAGGAGTTTCCGGCTACTCTGAAAACAACATTATCATAATAGTGTCCTTTTAAGAAACATATCTTCTAAGTTAAGGCTATACCACAGCTAAACTGGTCCAATCTATCAATGAAATGAATATATTTAATTTTGGTAGTAAAGTTCAAATTCTATTTAAGAGACAAAATGATAGAAATAATTATCATTAGATGAATATATTTATTTTAGGTATCAATGATAAAACTTTGCTTAAAAGGAAAAATTGTAGAAATCGATAATAAATCATACCCGTGAATAAAATCATTATTATGATTGTATTTTTAACATTTAATTTCTTAAGTTTTAGCTATCTATATATTCTAAAACATTATGATTCATAATTTGACATCAAATGTCATCAATTCAAAAATACATATTTCTAAGCTTATCTTTTTGTTTTTTATTTTTTATTTTTTTTGTATTAACTATAGAGAGATCAAAAAAATAACATCGGAATGTATATCAAGAGGCAGAGCCTCACACGGAAGAGTCAAAGTATACCAGTTAAATTACATATCAAAAAAGAATTGAAAGCATAAACAGGGAAAATATGGACTAATGCAGAATATCCTCATGGGCTTCCACCCAGGCCGTCCAGCCCAAAGGTCCTTCCATCCAAACAATGCTTTTCTTCGCTTGGATCTGGTTCAGCATAAAGATCTGATCATCAGTGGCATTCTTGTTCTTCCTAACTTCCTTGTGGAATTTCTTCAGAGTCTTCTCAAAAATGGCAAGGTTGTCCATGTGCCTTCGCCATTCATAATAATCCTTCATTTCAAAGACGAACATGGTGGAGTGTCCCATTTGGAGAAACCTTTTCAGCTTCTCCCTTTCAATCAGCATATTGATACAGACCTGCGAAGAAATTTTATAGTATATGTTTTTATTTATTTATTTTGTGGGCAAATAAGATATAGGATATTTTCTCCATATTTTAGATGTTTTTTGCCTTACAAGCAAAGTGAATAACCATGAATGTAGAACAACCATTAATGTAGAATATTCACAATTGAAATTGTTACAAATCTTTCTTTCAATTAACTATAGGAAAATATTTTCAATATAAAGATTTTTCAAATGCTACAAAAATATTGTACACATCAAAGTTGTATTACAAAAATTATATAGACAATAAAGAAAATACCTTTTAGCATGTCAAATCAAGTATACTTCTCTATCGACGTAACCCATGCACCCTCTTCTGGTGCAAATGCTAGTTACTTGATTGCATATTTGCACCTAGGATAGGATAGGTATCTACTTACGTAGATTGCACCTATGCATGTGACAAGTACTTTTCTTCTTTGGTGGTGTTGTTTTGCACACATTTTAGTAAAGGTCCTTTTTCTCACATTGGTTGTATATTCACATCTCCCATGGTGTATCTTATGCATACTCACCCCCTGTAGTTTTGCAAGTAATTACTCAAAATCTCATTTATATATCACAACCTTTGATAGAAAAGAATTATTCTCCCATTTTGGGTCTCTTTTGTGCTTTCATTGAACCTCATTGATATTGGCTGGCTATCTCCATAGCCAAATCTTATACACCATCTTACTCTGCTATTTCAAAATTTTAAAGACTTCACCATTGACTCATTGTTTAGTGCTTGCTGCTTTCAAATTCACTTTGATTATCTGCTTGCCTGTTATGAATAATAACTACTTGCCTTGTTCTTGGTTCAGCACTTGCCTTCAAAAAGCAAGCCTTTTAATACTGCCATGTTGCACTGCCCTCACCATTATCTATAACATCAATTCTATCCTCTTTGCTTTCCAAACTGAACTACAAGGACAATCAAACAGATTTGCTTTCCATCTAAATTCTTGGTCATGAATTGAAATTATTTTCTTTTCTTACAAGCCTTCTACCTGGCTTTGATGTGCTAGCCTATTCTCATCTACTGGTGGCTGGTATTATTCACCTCTGTTTTGTAGTATTCTCATGTCTGTGGCAACACATTTATAAGATGGCTGACGCCAGTTTGTATTTGCTTAGTGGAGAAATATTCAGAAGTATTAGCAACGATCTTTGTCACTGGAGATGGGTGTACAAACTTAAAATAACTTGAGTTCTTTTGCATGTTTCTTTGAGATTTTCTTTGCAAACACACTACCATGTATTCAACTCAAAAACATTGTGTGCCATTTCTTCATTTCCTCATGCTAGCAGGCGTGAAGGCATGTTTTGAATTGTTTATTGCCTTTTCTCAATAGCGACATCTTCAATTGTTTGTCTTGATCTAAAGGGAGGCAAGGGCAATATAAGTTTACCTTGATCTTCATTTGTTTGTGAGTAGGAAACTTAAACATCAGCCATCTTGAAGTTTACCTTCTGACATGAATTTTAGGTCTTGTAACTTTATTATGCAAGTTCATATAAACCTATCTTGTGATTTGTTTTCAAGTTTTGGTATCTTCTCACTTTCACTTATAGAGGAGCATGTCATTAAGCTTTTTGCACTTTACATGCAACTTGTAACACAAATGTGATTTTCTTTAGTATTGGTGACGAGTTAAAACTATAGGAGCAAGCCTTTCAAGCGGGGTACTACGCTTTGAGGCACTCAGAGGAGTAGGTGTTGGCTGGACGTGAGGCTATCTTGGTGGATGCATAAAGAGCTCGGGAGGAGCTGACCACCCAGTTGGAGGCAGTAGAGTGGCACTTGGCTCAACATACCCGTTGGAAGGGAAGAAGGTAGCACGGGTGGCTATCGGGGTTAGATTGGCTCGGGAGACAGTATTGGTTGAACAAGAGTTAACGGAGGCTACAGTTGGAAAGTGTTTTGGAGACAAGTTTGGTGCAAGTACGGGAGGAATGTGATATGACGGAACGACGACGCAACATTGATGGGGAGGGCAGCACTTCAGCTTTTTCAAGGACGCCCTCAGCCCCTTCTCTTCAGTTATTTTCTTATTCTATGTGGTGTATTTCATCTCCCTTTTGTTGTAAGTCGTCGGAGACGACTTGTTTTTTTGGGGGGGATGATGTTGTCGGGATATTTGAATGTACCGGTTATTATATTAATAAAGTATTATGTTGGTCTTGGTCATTAGTGACCGAGAGGTTAGATAGTTACGTCACGACGTTTCGGTCATGGCCCTTTGGGTACTTTATATACCCTCTCGGAGGATGGACACGGAGATATTATTGTATTATCTTATGATGTAAATGTACTTGCCAGTCTGGAATGATTAATGAAAGTATTTATTATTCTCTGATATATTCTGTGTATATTATATTTCCTGTACTATGTCTGTGCAATACTAAGTTTACCCCTGTGGGCAAAACAAGGAGCAAATACCTCTACTTATTTGGATAAATTATCCATTTGAAACAAAATGGTTTATTTAGTGGTCTTTTAATTTCTATCACTTTGTGAGCCTGCGAGGTTGATCTATTCCAAATTTTGTCACTTCACAATAATGTGGCTTGAGATAAAATTGCCATTCCCTGATAAATAAAACATTTATTTAATTAATCAATTTATCACTATACTCTGAATCTCTATTTGCAAGATGTGAGCTATAAGCCGAAATGCACATTCAAGCTGAGAACGCAGCAGTGGTCACATTTCTAGGAAAATGTTTGAAGCAAGACTTGTGGATATCATCACAGTTGATTCTTGATGAGTCAATTTTGCTCATTAAATATTCCCGATGTGAATGAAAGACAACTCCCCACACCTGGCAAGACTATGAAGTGGAAAGTAAGCTTGAAACCTGTGCTGAAATCTCTTATTGTAATTCTTGCTCTATACCTTTTGTCCCAGTGTACCTATTTCTCAAAAATACGAAGATGTTTTGTTGTATCACCATGAGGGGTTTGCGGTTTGACACTTCTCAGGGTTGCTGTTTCTGGTTTTGACCTCAGTGGAAACATTGTAGACTAGTCATTTTGGTTTTTGATTTGGAGAATACATTGCATGTCACCATCATTGGTTTTTGAGTCATAATGGCTGTTCATGTCTGGTATAACAAGAGGTTATAATGTTTAGCTTACTAGGGAACAAAGATTGACAATGCTTGAACATGTAGTTGACTAATAGCAGGAGGCTTTAAATCCATTTTTTATGCATATAAAGAAAATAAGACACATAAAACAAATTTTGACTGTTATAAGGGAGCTGCAAACATTTGCCTCACTTTCTACGCCAGTGATTTTTTTGATTTATTAAAGTTTTCACTGCTGGTAAGCATAAATGTATCTTTGGTACTAGGATTGGCTGTACTTGATAAACAAATTTCACTTGAAGTAGAAGAATCTTGTAGAAATGGATGCTTGAACTACAAAAGACCATTTTTTATTTTTTCAAAACTAGACCCTTCAATGAGTGAGATGGGTATTTTTCTAGGAATGTCAAAAAGAGGTGGTTCAAATTTTATTGTTGGGCATCATCTGGTCTGCCAGACAGGTAAGTGTAATATCTCTGCAGCTTTTTTTCATTTCAAGTCAGAGGTGCAAGCAAACCTCCATAAACTATATGATTATGGTTTTGTAGTGGGGGGTGACATTGCATTGGGCCAGAGTGTTATACTGATGGATCAAATCATTCATTGGTGGTAGTCATTGGCTTTATGGCATGTGAACAACTTCTGGAGGTACATTATATTGAGCCGTGTCGTTAGCCTATTTACCTTGATCCGAAGGGGTTGACCGTGGCGTGACAGTGTTCCAGGGGATAATTGGCCTTGGTGGTTTCAGTTCTAGGCCAATCGGTGCAGTTTCTGCGGGTTTCCAGGGAACTTACTATTTATAGTAAGTCAGCAGGGGTTAGAATTCTCGGCTTTTCAGTAGTGGACTTGGAGCGTCTCGTCGAGAGCTTTCCGGCGAGCTATCACACGACGGCATCTGAGCTCGTTTGGGCTCCCGTTTTAATGTCGGATGATTTCCTCACTTATTTATTATTTTACTTTATAACTCAACGGTCATTTATTTAAAGTGACTTAAAGTGAGTCTATAAAGAGACGAAATGGGCATACGAAGGGTCATATTGGGGAAACTGAAGAGTCACAGCTGCAGCCATAAGAGGAGGTTTTGGAGACTCATTGAGCATGCTTCAGTATTATAGATTTTATTTCTCCTTGAGACTTCGAGAAGCTTCAGCTATCGAATCAGAAATCTGAGGACGGAAACCTTCAGCATTTTTTGGTGGATTGGACAGAAACCCGATTCATCCCGGTGCGGATTCACTTCAGAGTTCGCCATTGTTTCATCAGGTTCTCGATCAGCCGATCTCACTATTATTTCTGTATTTCAGTTTGGATATTGTATTGTCTGGTTATTGTATTGCTGTTGTATAATACAAAACCATATTTCTGAAGTTTTCATGAGAATGTACTTGCTGGTTATTTAAATATATATATCTACTAGTTATTGCTTTGGGTTCGACGATTATTTGCATGTTATTGTCTGTTTTAAATTTGCATGAGATTAATTGGGAAAAATCAGTAAATGGCCGGTTAGGGTCATTTTAGTGGTATTAGAGCTGGTTTTCCTGCTAGCCTGTGAGTTTTTATCAGTTTCAGAGTTTCTGAATAAGCATTTTAGTATCAAGAGTAATAATCAAAAGGAACCACATTTAGAAATTCACTTCTACAAGCTAGCAGCTAGGCAGCCTGCACATCCAGCAGTGGTCTTTTATCTGGAGAGGAGAGAAAAAAAAAAAAAAGTGTTTGTAGATGCTCAAACCGCATTAAATCTGGACTTGCTATTTGATAAATGTTTTGTGTTGGCTAAGGAATATGAATAGCTTGGACGATACATTGCCGTAAGGAATGGACGTAGAATAATAAGTATTTGATGCCAGTACCGTGAATATACAAAAACGACGGTATTATCTGCGGAGGAGCTCTTAAGCTATAAGAATAAATTAAGTTTTCTAAAGCAAAGGGATTATTAATTATAATGTTTTGGATGTAAATTTTCTGTGGGGCCCGTCTCTTATATTTTTAGCGGAGCTTGGATTATCAACATCTATCAAATATTTTGTGGTATCGGGCCTTGCCGTAATCTGGGAGACTAAGTCCCGAATATTAACGGATTGGGGATTTGATTTTGTGCACGGTTTTTATTGGGATTTTCTATAAGCCATCGGGAAAGTCAGTTGAGCGTAACAAGTTATTTTGATATTCTTATACGGTGGTTTAATGATTTATTTCACAAACAAAATACTCATATGGCCATATATTAATGTATGTGCGGGGGACTACAATACGTCATCAACATAATTTTATTTTGAGCAATTACAACATTGTTTGGGCCCGAGATATATCCAACGCATCCGGAGTTACAGACTAATTGCATACACCACAGCGATATCCGTGTAGTAGAGGAGCAGACTCTAACTCCACAATGCTATTACGCGGAAGGGAGTTTCTCAACGCGTGAGCCTGCAGTTCGGTTAGACACCCGTTGTGGGGTGGTATCAGATTAGAGGCTGTCGTGTGAGGGCTGGTAGTGTGCCAGCGATTATAGAAGAGGCCTAGCAGCGTGGCAATGCTGGTGGTGATAGATATAGTTCCGCAAAGATCCCATCCGGACAACAATCACTGCTGCAGACATAACCCGCGGGTTTGGTGATTATTGCACAGAGTGCCTGAAGATCGTGAGTCTTCCAGTCGGATGCTGAGCCTTTGTCTAGAGGAGTTGGACAGTGCTGATCAACTCTCTGGTTATTACGGGATTGCCTTGCTACCTTCGAAACACTTCAGTTGTTGCACAAAGCACAAACAGATTTGGGACTGTTAAGGCACCGTGGTGTTTATTGGTGCATTCTTTCTATTCCCTAGATCATTGCGACCAAACTGATTAGGTCTGAGTGATTCAGTTTGAATATCTGTCTTGGCAAAGTAGTTTGGGAGAGATCTGTATGCTACGGGATTTCGGTTGAAACTCCTTAGACTCTTTAAATGCAATGTGATAAATCCAGAGAAGAATTCGATATTCAGTTCATATGTTCGAACTGTCATTGTGCCATATGATGCCTTTTTTATTAAATATGGTATTCGCAATGTCTTTTCTTTGGGAGAGAATATGTATCGAGTGTGCACAGACCATAGAATATCAGTAAATTTATGTGACTGCATTATAAGTTGTGAATTT
>MU225200.1:600340-617934 GCA_018584345.1 Thuja plicata
TTGTCCAAGAAGATCGTTGGGTCACAGGGAGTTCCTTGATGAGTTGGACCACTTCGAGATGGTGGATAACTCCTTGTTTGATAGGGGTGCGGGGTTGACTATTGAGAATCCCCTCCTTGAGATAGATAAGGGAAATACTTCCTATTCCCAGGAGGAGGACGATGTTAGTTGCAGGGTATGGGACCCGGGTGCAGGCATCAGAGGTGAGCCTTGGTCACCAGGTTGAAGTAGCAGGATGAGCTCAGTTGATGAGCAATGTGGTTTGTGTACCCACAATCCAGGAGAGGTAGTTTGGTCTCGCGGCATGGTGAGTGATGTTTCTCTTCTTACACTACCACTCAGTGATGATGTTGATCAGGCAGGACTTATCCAGTACGGGGTTATCAAGTTTGGCATGCTGGTTATACTGGTTAGTGTGAAATTTTCACACAATGGTATACATTGTATGACTCCGGGTATTGAGAGACAGTCATGGAGTCCTTATGCTGATTTGGGGTTTCCAGTAGAGCTATTCAGTGCGTCACAGGTGGGAGCCTTATCCGGCAATCTTGACAGTTTGCCTCTTCGACATAGTTGTTGGTTCAGATTACATACCAGAGGGGCAGCTTTATGGCAGATGGATACTTCCGATATGTCACTCAGTTGGGACAGTGAGCATCGAGATATTTCAGTCAGTTGGGAAGTTGTATGGCTCTTTTGCTTGTGGGATCCAAGAGGGGCATACTCGCAGCTGGTTCTCTTTTTTGGAGCCACTCGACAGGAGACTTGGTTTTCTTCACCATATGATGGTAGAGGCGCGGGAGATCCCAGTTGGAGTGAGGTTCTCAGCTGGGTTGAGATCCTTCTTACAGATGTTAGCAGCACAGGGCAGATTGGTTCGACAAATCCTGTAGTGATTTGGGATCCTGACATTATTTGGGCTGCTGGTTGGTTATTGTATGAGTGGCTTCACAGATCGGAGCGTGATGATTGGGTTAGTTTCACATGTTTGGTTGGTGGAGTCGCCTCCTAGAGGTTGGTTTGGGATCCCGGTATTTGATCTCAGTGGGTAGGCACCGATTGCTTGAGGGCAAGCAATCTCCGGGAAGGGATGATTGTAATGTCCCCTTTTTGGGGTACATTATATTGAGCCGTGTCGTTAGCCTATTTACCTTGATCCGAAGGGGCTGACCGTGGCGTGACAGTGTTCCAGGGGATAATTGGCCTTGGTGGTTTCAGTTCCAGGCCAATCGGCGCAGTTTCTGCGGGTTTCCAGGGAACTTACTATTTATAGTAAGTCAGCAGGGGTCAGAATTCTTGGCTTTTCAGTAGTGGACTTGGAGTGTCTCGTCGAGAGCTTTCCGGCGAGCTATCACACGACGACATCCTAGCTCGTTTGGGCTCCCGTTTTAATGTCGGATGATTTCCTCATTTATTATTTTACTTTATAACTCAACGGTCATTTATTTAAAGTGACTTAAAGTGAGTCTATAAAGAGACGAAATGGGCATACGAAGGGTCATAGTGGGGAAACTGAAGAGTCACAGCTGCAGCCATAAGAGGAGGTTTTGGAGACTCATTGAGCATGCTTCAGTATTATAGATTTTATTTCTCCTTGAGACTTCGAGAAGCTTCAGCTATCAAATCAGAAATCTGAGGACGGAAACCTTCAGCATTTCTTGGTGGATTGGACGGAAACCCGATTCATCCCGGTGCGGATTCACTTCAGAGTTCGCCATTGTTTCATCAGGTTCTCAATCAGCTGATCTCACTATTATTTCTGTATTTCAGTCTGGATATTGTACTGTCTGGTTATTGTATTGTTGTTGTATAATACAAAACCATATTTCTGAAGTTTTCATGAGAATGTACTTGCTGGTTATTTAAATATATATATCTGCTGGTTATTTGCATGTTATTGTCTGTTTTAAATCTGCATGAGATTAATTGGGAAAAATCAGTAAATGGCCGGTTAGGGTCATTTCAGTTTCTCATTTGCAACCATTTAAAAGAACAGGATGAGGCTGGAAGATGTTATTTGGCAAGATGAAGAGTTCTTGTAGCATCATTGCCAACGTCTGTGCATTGAAGACAAATCTTCTTATAAAGTGGGTGGCCTGTTTATGCCCATAGGCTTAAGTACCTGTGTAACCTCTCTTACCTCTTAGTAGCGCTACCTTTTTCTCTTATCATCTTCTTCAAGTGTATTCTATTTGTGTCGGGTCTCCTCTTATGCGAGATTATTGACTGTAGTCTTCTCTTCTATAAGTAAGAGCTACGATTCATTGTTAGATATTCAATGCTTTGGTCTTGAACTAATATAAATGTAGGTTGGTCTGTCAGAGTGGCTTTACAGCCCAGAATTTCTGCATTCTTTATTTCTATTAATCACTCCTTGTGCATTCTGCTACAATATTTCTGATAGTTCTAGAAATTTACTATTTTCGTACTATTTTGTCATTTGTGGTTATTACTTCATTGTGCAATATAGGAGTTACTTTCATCTTCAGGTTCCTGTTATTATTAGTAGTTTTGAATACCTTGGCTTTGGGAATGACTTGCTGGAAGTAAAGCTTTTTAGTAATTAAGGGAAAATTTGATTAATATTTCATCTGAATTTTCTTAGAGTTGAATGCTTGGTCAATTTATTTTTGTCCATGAAAACATTATTACAATCACATCAAATTCTGGTGAACTACATATAATTCTGATTTAATGGTTTCAATGCGAGGGTTTAATACTTATAGATGATGCTGTTTCTGGAAGAGACAGTTTCAATGATAAATATTTTTTCTTAAAAAAAATAACAATATTGGTTTTTAATTGTGTAGGACAGTGATAGAAGATAGGACTCTGATACCTCATCTTGATAATATAATTGCTCTTCCTCGCATGTGAAGAAGTAGACTGAGTCCAGTATTTTACACTTAATTATTGAACTTATGCTTGGATGTTTTGTTTGATTAAATTGCTTTACAGTCATTGAATTTGTGTATGGGTTCCTGCATGATGGGTCGTTTATGTTTTCCATGTGGGAGTATGAGCTGCAAGCTTCAGATTTTTTTTTGTGATATGATGTTTTTTTAGTAACAATTTCTGAAATGTTTCTGCACCAGAGCTTCTGTCAAGCTATTTCTATTCAATTCCCAACAGAAGCAGAAAACGGGGCATTTGCTTCTACTTTTTCAGAGTGGAAGAGTGATACATCTGCTAGAGTTGGTATGCTATTTACAGTTTTTTTTGAGATCTTTTTAATTTTTGCTAAATACATGTACCGATAGGTTTATAGGGTTTGAGGGCTGTAGTCAGTTTTATACTGATAAGTATGTCTTATGGTACAAGTTTGTTGTTAAACGTTTATAACTAGATTAAATGTGTAAAGGTTCATGATATTGAAATGGACCATTGATAGCAGTGATTTAGATCTCTTTCTGTACAAATATCAGGGTTTGATGGTTGTAGTCAGTTGTGCGCTGATGGGTATGTCTTATACACAATCTTACATGGTATGAGATTGCGGTCAAATGTGGATAACTAGATTAAAGGCATTGTTGATATTGAAATATCACATTTGACAGCAGTGAGATAGATCTTTTTCTGTACAGATATCATTGTTTTGACTGTGATAATGTTGCCATAATAAGATAGTGTTGACTATTTCGATAATAATTTGTTTATCTTATTTAATCAATCAGAACTCGAGTTTTTTGGCCCTTTTTCAGTTTATGCTGTAGATTCGTTTATGTACAGGGCTAGTATTTAGATTATTGATAGGTTGCTTTGATTAGAAGTTTACTTGTTAATATTATTCAGTGCATGTATTGATTCAATTTTTATTAATACGTTGATAAAAACACTTGCAAGTTTTTTAATATATATTAAATGCAAAACCTTGCCTATTATAGGTGCAATCTTTATTCTGAATACCATAATCATCCTATTCTCCTGCTTTTGAGGCTTGGATATTGACTTCCCTTATAATTTTAGTTGACATGCATCCCAGAAAGTTTTGGATTGTTGTTTTCCATCTGTAGTTGGGACATTGTCAACCCTTTTATGATTACCTATAAAGATTGTTTTAAGTAATGGGAAAGACATTTAAAAATAGTTTATCTGCAAATTTCTCTTCAAATTTTTCCCTCTTTTACGAACAGTTTGCAGGGTTGTATTCACGTTTCTTGCAGGTATATGTGCTGCGAAGTTTCATTTGACATTCATATGCGTACAATAAAATACAATATAGGATTACAAACTCTTATTAAAAACTGAATATTAAAAATTAGAATAGTCTTGTTTGAATAGTGGCTTTTAAACTCAGGAATACAAGAAAGAAGATCTTATTTCTGAGCTCACAACGTCTCCAAAAGTAGCTGGAAGATTGGAAATACAATATTAGTTTGCACAGAAGCCAAACAGTGACCCAGCTAACTGGAATTTCTCAATGCTCAAGTCAAATTCTCCTTAGCAGGTGATGAAATCAGCCCAGATATCCATGTCTTGGACTGAATAATCTTTTGATCTACCTCTTTAACTACAGCTGCCCAGTCTGAAGGTAAATGTGAGTGAAATGTCCCTTTTCAAGGGCTCAACCTTAATGTGAATGTTCATGCATAAGAGTGTAGGCACCGAAAATGAAACACATCCAGCATAGTGGCTTTAGTCCACTCCAATCTGCTCATAAGTCAGTCAATTTGCTCTGAGGTTGTCACGCCCAGCATAAAAGTCTCCATGCCTCACAAACAAGGTCTCAAACTCCATGCCTGATCTCCTTAACAGCTCCACGCGATGCATTACTCTCACACCAAGTTAAAGTTAATACCAAACTCACCTTGGCATCCCATACTCTCTATGTTCAAGCATTGAATATTCACTTTCTGTAGAACACAGGTTTACTACTAAGAGGGGGGGGGGAATTAGTGGTAATAAAACTTAACCGTTTATCCAATTTCAATCTTTCAAATCATTACTTCAGATTGCACGGTAAAGTTAAAGCATCAAATAAAAAATATAAAAGAAGCAACACAAGATCAAGAGACTATGCACAAGAATATGATTTGGAAACCCAACAGGGAAAAACCATGGTGAGCAATGCTGCTAGGAGCTACTGTCCTAATGCAGCCTCACGAATCTGAAACCAATTACAAGTTTAAGGGCTCCAACCCTTAGGAGCATCAACCCCTACTCAAGAGCTCCAACTTCTACAAATGTGAGCACCTACTCAACCAATCAACCCGATTACAATTACAATTTCTGAATGCATTGAAGATCAAATTGCAATGCCACTAAAATCTGAAAGCACATTAAGCCAATGAAACTTCTGTGATAGCACTTTAAATTGTTTGCAATATTGCTCTGCTCAATATAATCTGAAAGGAACTTTTCTTGCAAACTGAATGATATGTACTGTTCTAATAAAACATATTTTCAATGACTTGAAGTAAGTATGAGAGTTCAACGATTTCATCTGAAACAGTCTGTTCAATCTAGAAATAATCTGATTGCTTTCAAAACTAGAACCAAGCAAATATGATAGGAAACCTGTTTGTAGATTAACTTCAAACTGAATACATTTCTCTGCCTCTGATATTTTTAATATTCTGTATTAACAATTCATTTCAGCCTGAACAAAAATAGATTTGAGTTTTGTCTTGGAAACAATTGAAATTCCTGAGAATAATTTACCTGTTTTCAGATTGTAAAACGATTATTATGTTGCACACTTACAGCCTCCGCTAATCATGTGATCTCCAGTCAATCTGCTGAACCTTCTTATCACCTAACTTTCAACAGCAACGCTCACAAGTCTTCAGCATACTCATCATCGATGCATCAACGGTATTTGATTTTCTATGTTTTCCTTCACTGTAGATATTAACTCCTATGCACACTTGACTCGTTTCATTGAGCACTTCTCAGCAATCATCGTCTATCTCTCATCGAATAAATGAATAAATATTTATAGGTGGGCTCACAATAGAGAAGTTAATGTTTGGTTACAACTTGTTTTATAACTGCCACTGTTTCATCGTGGCCTTTCATACCAGCGCATATTAATCAACAAATCTTCTTTTTAACAAACAACTGCCCGTTGGAGTTAACAATGAATCTGACTTCTACGTGTTCTGAACCAGTCATAACTACTAAACCGCTGTCGGGCTTCCATAACAGTTGGCAGCATTATATTTGTCTGTTACCATTTGGAGGAGCTTTCGAACCGTAAATATTTGTTTTTACATGTAATAACGATGACTTCCGATAGAATGAATAAAACACACGGTTCTACGCTGTTGTCGCTGTGACTTATCCATGTCTTTATTTGCACTCGTGGGTTCATATCAAGGTGTCTCAAAGTGATCTGCACTGCCACAATGTGTAGTATAATGCAATTCAACAGTAGTCTTACGATCACTAAATAAGACAAGAGTCACTTTTGTTTGTTATTATCGTATTACTCCACCATTTCAATGCAGAGACCTTCGTGCCTGCCTGCTTGCCCGATAAAAAAAAAATCTTCAAAATGAAGTTCAAACATTTGACAAACCATTGTGGCCAATCTGTACATACGTGGCATTTATTAGTCATTGATTGAATGAAGATATATATTTGTAAACAGTGGCGTTTGAACCATTCAAAATCACTGAAGTTGCACACACCGTATATGTCACTGAAGATATATATTTTGAACCGGACAACTATTTATTGGATGCAGTGACCGAATCTGGAAATATAATAATATGTTCCTTTCGGATTTTAGTTGCCGACGGGGTAAAGCCGTGTTACCGTCGGATGTTAGTTGCCGACGGAGGTAAAGTTGTGTTACCGCCGGATGTTAGCTGCCGAGGTTAGTTAGTTGCCGACGGTTGAGAAGGGTGACGACGTTTGGTTGCACCTCTTCGGATTGTATATGAATATTGTACTTGCTCATTGGAAGAGATTATTACTGTAACCTTTGGGAATGATTAATGAAAGTATTTATTATTCTATGACATATTCTGTGTGTAATATATTTCCTGTACTATGTCTATGCATTATTAAGTTACCCGTGAGGGTAAACACATGATTCATATAGAAGATTTATTAGGTTCGTACAATTAGAAATCTGATATATATGTTCAACTGTTTTATCAACAGAGTCATACAAGGTTTTATTCAA
Organism: Thuja plicata; assembly: GCA_018584345.1. Taxonomy (NCBI): domain Eukaryota; kingdom Viridiplantae; phylum Streptophyta; class Pinopsida; order Cupressales; family Cupressaceae; genus Thuja; species Thuja plicata. The sequence goes on from MU225200.1 coordinate 607,473, forward strand.
CTGCTTCTTTTGCACAACTGCATACAGTTTAGAGAAAGGCATGACATCTATTTTCAAACTGATCATATAGTTTTGGCATCAATGACATTAAGTTCAACAATTTCAACCCTGTTTCCAAAATTGTGTACCAAGATAGGAGCAAAATCTGTTACACCCAACAATTTTGTGACGTCCCCTTTCTGTAACAGTATTTTTTTTTGATCGGTTATAATTTTTGACTTCTATTGATAAAGAGTAAAGATTTACATCTTAGCCGCTATTCTGGCAAACAGAGTCTTAGAACATTCAGGACAGCAAACCCCCCAAAAACATACATAGCTATACTGCAATACTGTAACCCCTACAGCCGTCCACATACAAAATGGCCTTCTTCCCCATTTCTACCGATACCGTACTACCTTTAATCACTATCAACATGATTCGCAAAGACAGAGCACCAAACATTTAACTTTACAAAATGCCCTTTATACAAGCTAGGGCCAGAACATACGACACATTTCATTATAAAAACACAGGGAACAACTTGGGTGCCTTACTCCTTCCATTTCCTGATCATGTCCTCCCTTAATTCAGTGGGGATTAACATCCCTCCATGCGTCTCCACTTTGCCTTTCTTCCTCTTTTTCGCGAGTTGGCACAAAACCTCCCCACTTTCCTCTGGTCGCAATTTTGCCTTAGACTTCCTCAGCGTCGTCTTCTCCTTCCGCCTTCATTCTTGTCCTGACGCTCCATTTCAATTTCTTCATAATGGATGAAAAGCAGCAACTCCTCCTAGCCCCTACGAGCTTCGCCAATCCTTTCATCTTTTGGTTTCGACGAGCTCCATATAAGAAATGGCTGAAAATCCTTTGAGGCCCTGTCCACCACCCTCCAAGGTCCTGCACCAGTTGCAATGTCGACTCTCAGTTCTGCCATACCCACCTTTGGTATCGTGCCTCCCGACCATTCAGTACAACACAAAATATCATTACTTTTAAAGCCTCCTCTATGCTCCTTGACAGCTGCAAAACCCATGCCAGGAAAATGGACGAAAGGTCCAAATTTGTTGTCGGCCTTAAATCCGTTGTCAAGAATTCTTCACCCAAAATCTTCCCCACACACTTCCAAAATCTCTCAGAATCCCACTTAAAAACACTCCTCATCCTTCTGATCGTGATTTCACCCCAAAACCCAGGCAATTGATTAGGCGAATTCAGGTAAAAATTTGCCTCCATGATAACTAATCTATTTTTTCCCTCTCATTCCCGTTGTCACTTTCGACTGGCCTACCACACAATCTCCTACTTGTAGCAAATTTTTAACCCAGAAAGTTCCAGGAGCACCCTGTGAATTGCCCATTTCCAGCCACTACATCTAATGATGAGAAGATGATGTAATCTTTGGTAATTGTAAGATCACCACCTTCCAATAACTTTTACAAATACAAGTGATAATCTTTTGGAAGTCGTCACTTCCTCATGATGTACACAGGGGGTAGGCCCATTAAAAACATGGAGTCACACACATGACATCCACCATGCCTCAGCGCAGAGGGTGGAAACAAGGGATTTCACCTCGAACTTCTCTCACAGAGAAGAACTCATTGGGCAGATATCAATCTGTTGATCTTTTCATCCAAGAACTCCTTCTGAATCTGATATCAATCTTCTGAGCTCCTCGTCCAAAGTTATCTCTGAAGTGTTGGACTCCCTCTGAATATGATATCAATCATTTTTTCCTGCAAGAGCATCTCCGGAAAAGATCAAGGCAAATAGCTCTTATAGTACGTATATAAATACAAATAAGAGAGAGATTACAATGAGTAGATAAAGTAATACTCGAGGATAATAAATACTTATCTGCAAATCTACATCCTTGATACAAGTTGCTTCAATGAAGGTCTAGCAAATCAGAAAACACCTTCTCAGATTTGAGAGACATCTCCCCTTTGAATCGTCTCCCCACTAAGGATGGTTCAAATGGGAATGTAACATTGGTTATTACTCCCCCCCACAATGTAAAATTCCCACTCTTATATCGTTGAACAATTCTCACGTCTTCTTGTGAAATGACTTGATTGCTTCAATAGAGGTGAACCTCTATAATTAATGCTTGCTTTCTAGAAAGAGACACCCTTCTTTGAATATGTGCTTCTTTGTTAATGCTTGACCACAATCATAACAAATTAATATATCTCTTTAATGAAAGCCGCTACAATGTCTAAATAATCATTGTGGAAATTGTTGTGTATACTTTGAAAATTCATAGTCCTCAACCTCTTACTAAACACTTCAAGCACTCCTTTGGCTTCTTAACACTCTGCTACAATTCACTTGACCTTATTCTTTGCACTTGGTGTGGACACAAGTCTGCAACACAATTTCACTCACTGGATTTCACATATACCCGTACACAGTCAATCATAACTTTTGAATCTGACTCTTTCTCTCCAATTGCTTCGGTGAGATAATTTGAAATTTGTTTATCACCAACATATCCAAAATTCAGAAAAATCCAATGGTGTATTTGTGAGATATGGTCCTCGTACTGAGACTACATTTTCTGAGACAGTCACACATTCACCATCAACAAACTACTCTCTTACATTTGCAGTCTGGCTCTGATACCATGTTGAGTTTTAGGATAGCTGCAAATGTAATAGCACTCTATATTTTGTGTGTTTCAAATGCAGCAATCTCTCTTTCATTTATATTTCATTTATATTGAGAATGAGCCAAGGAGAGACATGTCCCTTCATGGGACATGTCTATTCATTATTATATGATAAATATAATGACAATTGATTATGTAACTACATAAATATATATATACGCATATAATATCTTTGAATCAATTCATATTAATTTCTCCTAATAATATTTTAGATATATATCCATATATATATATTATATCTCACATAATATATATATATATATATATATATATATATATATATATATATATATATTCAATAATCTCATAGGATTTATTTGATAGAAGCTAGAAAACATGAACAGTTGGTTAGAGTCTTAAACATCTTAAGTCGGTATTGACAAATTGGTGCGAGTACATAATAACAAAGCCATCAAGTAAATACAATAAAAAATAATTAAATCATTCCTTTAGGAACAGCAAGAAATGGTCATTGATAAACATCTAAAGGATGGATAATAGTATAGTCAGCGGTGGTTATAAGAAGCATAATGATAGAGTTGTCAACGGTAAAGATAGCTGGCTATTATAAACATTAATACACTAACAATAATGATGTATCACAGAAGCGTTCATGATACCAGCCTTAATGGTAAAGAGAAGATATCGACTATCGTTAAAATTTGTTAAGGAATTAAAAACAGCGATTTAATTATACTCTTAACAGGAATTACAAAGCAGAAGCAGAATCAGGTAGATTATATAGTATAGACAGTATATTCTGTATATTCTATATAAATATACTGTATTTACAATATATAGTATATAGTATATTTATACTGTATATATATAAATTTTATACAATATAGACACAATATATTTTGTATATTCTGTGTAAATATACTGTATTTACAGTATACAATATATCTATACTGTATAAATTTATTTACACAGAATATACATAATTTATTTATAAATTTATATTCTGTATATTTATACTGAAAATATATCAAATACAAAAAACTTGCATATATAGTAATATGAATATAAACAATGAAAATCTATAGCGACATACAACAAATTTGCATATATATATATATGAATATAAACAATGAAAATCTATAGCGATATGAATATGAACAATGAAAATCTATTTTCTACAACTAATGGGTTGAACTCTTATTTGCTCTCAATATATCTATGCTGTCGAATTGCCCTTTAATTAAAAAAAATAGTTTTTAGCTGTTTTTCTTCAATTTTTTTACGTTTTTTTTTAAATCTGATTTTTTCCCCCTTTTTTGCCGATTTTTTCCCGATTTATTCAAAAAATCCTACTCCTCTGGTTTGCCGATTTTTTCCCAAAACGATTTATGCTACTATGGTATTTTCCACCTAATATTTAAGTTTTCTTTTTTGCCAACACTTTGCTGTCTCCTTTTTCCAAACCGTCATCAATCAATCTTCTAATTGAAAGATCTACTAGACTAAAATAATTGCAAGACAATGATGATCATGCTTTGTTGGTCTTCAAGCTTATGGTATTTATAGAGAAGTTTGATTTGAGAGAGAGAGTGTGAACAGTCCAATTGTGATGACCCTGATCAGAACTGATAAAGAAATTGTCTCAGAATAGTGAGACTTCACAATTTCTTTGCGTTCACATCCTCGTCAACAGTCTAAAACCGATAGTTGCAATCTGATTGATATAGAATCACTGTTATTGAAGCTGGCGGCATATTGATTAAAGCCTCATTGATGGAGGAAGTGAAGCTCTGAAGTTGATGTCAAGATCTGATATGTATTGTTGGAGATTGTTTTATTAATCACAAGGCCTGAACAAGGGATTCATCGTCCATTATACTCCTTCCTTTGCTATCAGCGATCTTTAGCTCTTAACAAATCATTAAGCAAACTACCTCGATACTAATGAAGAGGCACGTGGTTGGTCTTGAGTAGACAACAGTTGGGTTGGAAAAGACACTACTTTTGGGCCGCAACTCATTGTCTTCTCCCAACGGCTATATGAGGTAGAATTTCATTTGAGGGAAGGCATTGATTGAAGGAGAAGAAAAAAGCATCGAAGACAGCTGATATTGGCGATAAATTAAAGCATCGATAGCAATAGTAGGGAGCATCATTGATAGCAATAGTAGGGAGCATCATCGATTGCAAGAAAAGCATCGGCAGCTGGAGTACATACAGATATTCAGGAACCTATATCGAGCAAGACAATTATTATATTTGTTTACATCTGCAGGGATTATCGGTAATTCCTAATTATTGTGGTATGAAGGATAATTCTTGGTGGGATTTTGCTATATATAGATGCCTTTTCAAAATTAAGAGTATACACATTTAACAATATGATATACATGTTGGATTGCTGGTAAATAAAATTTCCTTCTGGATCAGAATCATATCACAGCTAGTGCAATCGAAGTGTGCATAAAATATGTGAAAACATTTTAATCCTTTATTCTTGTACATCGTTGTATGCAAAACAAGGTTTGGCTAATATCAATGTTAATTTTTCCATTTCATCTGCTCATCATCCTTCCAAATAGTTGAATTAGTGTTGCTATTGGTCCTGCTGGTGCTTGAACTAGTCCAAAAGTCTCAGTTGGATTTTTGACTTCTAGTGGCGCAGGATTGACAATGTAGAACATTTTTCGCATCCATGATACATACCATAGTACCTGAACACTCAAAGCTAAAACACCACAAATTCTATCAAACTAGAAGACTTGATGTGTTTAAATTGGAAGGTCAACTTTTATGAAGCTCTGTAAGGTGTGGCACAAGACATTCATGTCTCAGGTTGATAGAATTGAACTCACATATAACAAGATATATATTGCCAGTACCATGCAAAGCATGAAAGCAAAACAATTGTAAGTTTACCTTGTAGTAAACAAGTTTTCTATCTCTCAATGTGCTTGATAATGAGTCAAGATGGTAGAAATCATGGATGGGAATAGATACAAATAATGTCTAGAACTTGACTGTGCTAAAGTCAATGGATATCTTGTAATAGGACTATCTGTTATTGTTTCCACAGGGTCTGTTATATTTAAATTTGTTCACCCTTGTCATTAAAAGTTAAGTGCGATGTTTCATTAGTTTGGTGTGATAAAAATATATTATGAGCAGGGCTGTCATCATGTTTTACTATCCGGACTGCCTTTTTTTGTGAACTGGAAAAACTGTGTTTGGTTTGTTCGCTAGATTTTGTGCCAACACAGGTTGTAAGGATAAGCTTTTAATCGCACATATTTAATAAATAAGATAGTTTTAATTTTATTGTAATGTAAAGCCTTTTGACAATAAACTGTCAAAAATTAGTCTTTAGTCTTACAATGACAATTTCATGAATTCTGGAAAATATCATCTCTCTAGGCATATTCTAATGTTTGATTTTGTTTGATGAGAGGAGTGATTCTCTGGATTCAATATTTTTATTGTGGATGAATTTTCTGTAAAATGGGACATGAGTAGATGGTGTGTAACTTTTTCATTAACTTTTTAAATATTGTTGTTTAAGCAATATTCCAATTGTTTCAGAATTGGTTTCAAATGAATATTGGAATGTTTATAGTCTGCTCACAATATAGTATACTGCACATGTTGACTCACAGTGTTTATTTAGTGATTGGTTTAAGCATTTCTGGCCAGTCGTCACAGATCTGTATAGCCTTTAGATAAAACATTTCAAAGGTGATAGTATTATGTAGCATAGCAACCCTTACTTTTGTAATCTTCTAATAACATCAAATGGGTTGATATATGGTAAAGGAGGATCTTCCAATAGCACCATGTTTGTAATAATTTGGAACTTCATGCATTTAAAATTTCGAAGTTTAATGATATAATGTTTTTTTATTGGTTCAAAAGGTATGTTTTTAAATGTGTGAAGGACAATGCATTGCATACGTTTGGAAAAGAAGTAGTATAATTTTGTATAAATATATTAAGGGAGGATTAAAAAGTTTTCAAAGCGTGGCAAGAATGTGAGTGAACAGACTTTATGGGACATAGTTCAATATTTATGACGCAAGAATTTGGGAAATATTCAAATTGTGAGACTTATGGCAAGTGTTCAGCCCTCCTCAAGCATTCCTAATTCCTCTCCTAAATGTGGTTTGCTTAGGCAATTGCATCATTTTTTTTCTTATCCTTTACATATTGTTTCTCAATTTTTGTTCTTCCTTTTGAATTATGTTTGTGTTGGTTTCTTTTTACTGGACCAGAAAATGATTTTATCTACTGTTTTAAAAGTGAAGGTGCAAACTGTGATAGAGCAAAGACAATTTGCATTTCAGCTTTCACATATTATTATAGAAACTGATTCTTGAGAGCCCTCTTAATGTTATAGCTGTACTGCTAGTGACTGTGATGCACTTTTTTCTAGGTAATTGTTACCTTATTGATGTTTATGTGTGCATATAATTCTCAAATTCCATAGAGTACATGTTGTATGGCGAGTAATTTTCATTATGGATGCCACAGAAATCTGACAATAAAGAGACCAACTGATAAGTGCATGCTCAATATTTCGAGTTTAAACAGGCACTGTTGCACATTATTAAAACTTCATCACATTTCTCCACTAAAAATGCTTCAAAACATCTGAGGGAACAGTGCCAATCATTGTTAAGACTTAGTTGATTGCAATAACAGACTTAGCTGAGCAAAATGTTATTTTCTTATTATTGATACATTGTGTTATGTTTTAGGGAGGGAGTTGGCTAATGGTTCGTGTGATGCATCTTGGAACCAGAGCAAGTTTGATAAGAAAATTGAGTCATCTTCTGCTAAAATGTATTTCCATTATTATGGACAACTTCTTCATCAGCAGAACATGTTACAAGATTATGTGCGCACAGGTTGTACTGAAGAAATTTTATTGTCCGTTTAGAACTCATTATTTAGACTATTGATTTCATATTATATAATTGAAACTTCCTTATTTCACCTTTGTGTATGTCTACGATCAGTTTTTTTAGTCATGGTTTTGGGAATCACATCTATTTTTTTCCAGATCTATACATGAGGATTTATTTCTTTATTGAATACTTATGCATTGTTATTGGTCTCAGGGTCCTACTATGCTGCTGTTATAGAAAATCGTATAGATTTTCAGGGTCGTATTGTAGTTGATGTTGGTGCTGGAAGTGGAATTCTGTCACTTTTTGCTGCTCAGGTATGTGCCCCCTAACAGATCAGAACAGAAATTGTTTTACTTTTGCAGTGTGATGGGAAAGATTGGTTGTATTAAGGAGAATGTAGAGAATTGCAAAATTATATGTGGGATGCTCAGAAATCATTACCTTACAGTGACAGTTCTTGGTTAAATTACTTCTCTTCTAATGGTATTGGCATATTGTATGTTAGTGCTATCTATGGTTATAAATGAAGGTTGAGCTCATAATTTTCCTTACAGTCAACCATATTATTGTTTGAATACTTCCTTTTTTTCGAGGGGGATAAATACATGAGAGCTCTATTGAGGTCTGAACCTTGGTCAAAAGCAAATAGGAAGATTACAAAGAAAAGGCTGTAAGCTGTAGACAAGGTAATATCTACAGCTTAAATCTACACCAGTTAACATCCACAGGACAGGAGCAAAGACCATCTATGCTACCAGCAGCCATGCACACCTTCACAAACATCATCGTGCAAAACATTCTTCGCAGACTCATTCATGACCACAACGTCTTTATTTTGAAAATCAGGGACACTGGAATACTCCAGATTAGAGAATTGAATGCCATGCACCAATTCCTCACATTTGGTGGCCTTAGACACACACTATGTTTAGAGCAAAGGCAGTATACACACTACACGCCTCTAATGGGCCGTTTCTGTGTGAAACCAGTGAATCTTTTACTACCACATTGATATCAAGCAGATATATTTACCTCTTGATGCCCTTGGTTTGTCTCTCTGAGCACCTGCTTCAGAGCCCTAATTTCAGCAATGGAAGCCATCATGGTAGCAGCAGTAGTGAAAGCAGCACCAACATCATGTTCCTCTATTGAAAACCTACATGCTTTATCCTCTCATACCAAAATTGCAGCAGTCAAGCCCTGAAACTCTGGTCAAAGACTTTGTCTCTAAACCAAGCTGAAACTCATGAATGGTTGCAAGTCTATGAATGGGCAATACCAGTATTATACATACTTTCTGGGCTTAAGATATATCTGATTGATGAAAAAGAAACTGCCAAGGGACAATAAAATATAGGCAGGCATCTCCTTGTCAAAACTGGACTTTTAAAATGGGGATCTCTACCTATAGTTGAACCCCGTGTGAGCCATAACACGAAAGAGAGACTGCTCTACATTTCCACACTGAAATAAACTATGGAGAAACATTCTGTAGAACAAAAGAATAATCTGTAACAGATTATGAAACAGCTGTGATTTTTATTTGCAGGAAGTATCAGATCTGTCACAAGGAGAGCCTAACCAGGTGACTAGTAAAATACTGGTAACATGAGGGAGGCAGAATGATGAAATTGCCAAAGAATGCACACTTAAAATAAATTATGGAATAATTTTTGGTGCAGGGAAAACATGCAAGCACAGGGAACTCCATACCACATGCTACCTTTTAAAACCCAATCAAACATAAGAATAAATAAACAACACTAATACATCCTGTTTTTTTAAATGGAGCCTCCAATCTATCACAAGACAATATTTGATCAGTTAGCAAAGCTTGAAAAGGAGACATAACAATTCCTTGACTGGAAAAAAATCAGCCACTTGATTAATTTCTCTTTCTCTGTGTGAAATAAAATCATCAAAGGGGCCATATAAGGCAATTGCTTCTTCTCCCAAACTGTTGATTTTCCAATTTGGATGCGACTTCTTTAATAAACCCAAGATATTGATGTAAGAATCACCTTTTCATTTAGTCTTCTTGACCCCTAAGACATTCCCAGGGATAGAACTGCAATCACTGGCAACCATTCCGCTTCGTTATTAGAACGCACTCCTAAAAGGAAATATATTCCCCGCATAAAAGCCTCTTAGGGGTTGTGAAGAACAATTGAAGTTTCACGTAAAACCACTTTGGCCAGAGATGTCCCATCGAAGTTCAATTTCCAAAAACCATCTGGACGTTTATGGCATTTGGCTCTCTCTGTCAGCCTTTTTATCTCTTATCCCATTTATGGGGGACTGTGTCAAGCTTTGTAATGCCAACAGAGGTTCTTTAATAATATTAGATTTTTTGAAATATGACTACAAAGGTTTTGGTCTTAATGTGGAATACTTCTTGTCCTGTCTTGTTGGCAACTGGGCATTGCTATTTCCTCAATGCCTGTGATTATCCTATTTTGAGATTGTCTGAGATCGTGAAACTGAAATGCAGGAGTCATGATCCTCTATAAAATTATCTTATTACCTTTGTAGTTATTCCTGTTCTCTTGCTTGCTTGTGTATCAAATTTCTCACATCATCTATTTTCCAGTTTAAATCTAGGATGCCGGTTCGAGTTCGAATTCAGGTTCGGGTTCGAAGAACCGGTTAGCCGGTTCGACAAAATTTTGAAAAAGGGGTTTTTGGGTTCGGGTTCATTTTTTCAAAAATATGTAATTATATATATATATATATATATACATATTTTGATATTTATGCAGCCTAGAAGCATGACTTAAGATTAGAATGTCACATAGTATCATAAAAACTAAAAGCAAATATTTAAATTTGTAAACATAGCATCATGAATCATGAATCCATGATCATACCATCATATACTTCAAGTTCAAGTTCAACATCAAAGATTCAAAACATTAAAATTAAATCAGAACATCAGTTCAAGTATC
>MU225200.1:617990-635475 GCA_018584345.1 Thuja plicata
GTTAATTTTTCCCCTTTTATTGGCGCAGTTTCCATCCCAAATTATTAAACGGGGGTTTGGGGGCAAAGCCCCCAAGACGGGGTCAAGGGGCAGCGCCCCTTGCGGGGTCTAGGGGAAGCTCAACCGACTATAATTATTTTATAAAGGCATCGAGAGTTATTTTTCACCAGGCGAAATTCGTCACAAATACGCCATAAAAACCCATTTTAAGTCAAACTGCGGGTCAAATTTGCGCTTTTTGGCGAAATTTGCCCGGGTTCGAACCAGCTTAACCCGGGTTCGAATTTGGCATTTGAAAATTCGGACCCTGCCCAGGAAATTCGAACCCACAGGCGAACCGGACCCGAATTTCGAATTGGTTCGAATTTCCCAGGGTCCGGAGGGGCCAGGGGCTGAACCCGGTATCTTAAATCAATGTGTTTTCCTGGTTCCTGAGCTATCTTTTCATTGGTTGATCCATAGTTTGCAGACTTGGACTCAAAGAATACTCGTCAAGCCCAAAATTTTCAACTTGGCAAAAACTTGCCAAATACTCGACAAAAACTCCGCATCTTAGAAAGTACTAAAAAGTAAAATCTCTTAAAGAAACATTTTTTTTGTAAACTTCAATTACCAAACGTATTTATTTGAAAATACAGTACTTAGTACAGTACTTAGCAACTCAGAGAGTACTCGCAGAGTTTGCAAACTATGGATTAATGATCATTCTCTGATATGTTTGTTTGTTTGCTTGTCTTTATCCTCTCTTCACTTGCTTAGATATTTTTTGTTCCGCTTCGTTTCCAACTTATGTTTGGCTTTCCCTGCTAACCTGTTCAATCATTTTAATATCATCCTTGACTGCATTGAGTCCTCATTGCAATGCTTTTGCTTAGGAGTTTCATTTTTGATCATTAATTTGAATTTCTTGATATGTTTGTTGTTGATCTCTGCTTCTACATGTCTAGGGGAGTAGGATTTTTATCCAAGTTCGTGCACATGGTTGGTACTAGATTGCAAAGCCAGCTTGGTAACCCCTGCAATGGTATACTTTTAAGAAAGTGCCACCTGTCAAACAGGTTGTAGGTTTCATGAGTATATTGACTTTTTTCTCTTACATAATCCTCTCTTCTTTTCATTATCATAAGTCCTCTACCTAAAGTTTTAAAAGGAATATTCCTTACTACTTTATATGCCTTTACTGTTGCTATTTGTGGCTTTTATCTGAACTAAATGCTTTCTGAAGTCATACATCCTTCACTTGAATGCAGTATGTTTTGTTATCTGCTCTTCTGAGTAAATTATTCAAATACCCTGATATGAGTTTCTGTAACTTTTTCTTGTATGATAAATAGTTTCTTTCCTTGGCCAAAGCTGTTAATCTGAGTGTGGTGATTTACCATTGTATGTTCAACTAATTATGGTGAGAGGCATTCTACAATGGCGGCAGGGTATGGAGTTTCATGTGGTGACTGTGTACTTAAAAACCGAAACACAAAAGTAAAACACTAAAATATAGCTGACATAATTTAATATATATATATAAATAAATAGAAAACAAACCAATGTATATTTTTATTTTACTTTGTGTACTGTAAAATGTAAATATACATAATAAACTATTCAATTTTTATTTGGCAGAGAAGTTATTACTCATTTTTAAATATAAGACATCGACTTCTGAAATATATATTACTGCTTACTAATGAAACTATTAAAAATAAAATAAAAGAATTACTGAAATATTACTAATGAATGGTTGTTTTTCCAAAAGTTAAATTGAAAAGAAAGATAAAAACATAAAATAGCTCTTGAAGTATAAACAAAGTAAATGATGTAAGATAAAAAATAAAATACTTCTTAATGAAAAATTAAAATTTATGTGTGGAAGTATTTTTGTTGTAAATAAAATAGTCTTAAGATAAATAAAATAACTCTTTAAGTAAATAAAACAGCTTGAACTGATATTTCAAGGCAGTTATTCGATACATGTATTCAAGACATCTATTTTAGTTCATAGAAATAGATGAGCCTCCTTTAGACAAAATATGTGAAATTATTATTCATTCCTAATATGATATTTTGGATTAGTATGCAGACATTTTTAAAATGTTTGAAGGCTTAGTGTATACCGGTAGTGGAATTTATTATACCTTTTCTTTTTGGGTGCTGTGATATGTTTTCCTCTCGCACTTTTCATATGTTAGATCTAATGATGCTGTCATATTTTATAAGGTAAGTAAGTTTTTCTAATTTGCAACTGCTTTTGTTTTGAGGATTGCTTTCTTTCTATCCTTCTAAAATCATTTGGAGAATTTGTTAAAACAATTTGATCTATAAACGGATCCTTATAAGTTGAAGCATCTGATTAATTCCCTGAGCATTCTTTCAATGATTTGTATTCTTTCTCAGGCTGGTGCAAAGCATGTCTATGCTGTGGAAGCATCAGATATGGTAGATTATGCACGAAAACTTGTGGAAGGAAATCCATCTCTGGGTCAGCGAATAACAGTATGTATTTTATATGGTTACTAGTGCTGTGAAATTGCAGCATTCTTCTATCTTTCTTTTTTTCTTCTTCTGTTGGGTTCTTTGCAAGTGATTGATTCCTAGCTTTTTGCCTTTAAAATTTGAAATTTGTTGATTTTGGTTGCAGGTGATTAAGGGTAAAGTTGAGGAGGTTGAGCTGCCAGAGAAAGCTGATATATTAATATCAGAACCAATGGGTAAGTTGTATTACTATATTGGAAGAGACATGCAAGTTTGTATATTCAAGAATCCTGGATCCATATCTTGTTTTATAATTTTTCTGTTGTTTCTCACACTTGAAAATGGACGAGGTATATATCCTTGCTAATTATGTTTATGTTCTTTTCAAAACTTGGTGTTGGTGGTCTAACTTTGGAGGCATTCTAGCTTGAGTTGTGTTATGATCAACACATTCAAATTTTAAATTCTGACACAGACCTTAGTTGTGACAAATCTGGGACCATAAAATAGTGGGGTGCTTATGAAATTATAATGCTTTATTCACATTGTTTGCCATTCTTATTTTTAATTTCCTTAGCTCTCTGCGTGTAACTTATAGTTCTATGCTTGTAGCATTCAATTCTCTGAGCCGTTTTCCTACAATGTAGGTGGGTGTCAAATTTATTGTTATTTTTCTCTATGTTTATTAGATTACATCATAATGTAAATCTAAAATATGAATAGCATATATTCTATGTTACCCCGAGTTTCCGGGACGGGGGGACGGGGAAACGGGTTTCCGGGATGTTTTTTTTTTGGCCGGAGCAGGGGACGGCAGGGGACAGCTATATATATATATATATATGTATATCTGAATTTATTTTATAATTTATATAGAAAATCAGAAATCTGATTTCTCAAATATTTTCATGAATTTGAATTCATAACATTGTTACATTCATCATAGCTGTAGCAACACAATAATTTAAATTAATTGAAATTCATCATAGTTGTAGCTTCATGAATTTGAATTCATAACATTGTTACATTCATCATAGCTGTAGCAACACAATAATTTAAATTAATTCATCATAGCTGTAGCAGCCTGCTGTGCGTGGGCCTCAAACACTAAACACTAAACACTAACAGCAGCTGCTGCTGTGCGTGCGTGACCTGCTGCTGTGCGTGCGTGCTGCTGTTGTGCTGTGCGTGCGTGCTGCTGTTGTGCTGTGCGTGCTGCTGCTGTGCTGTGCTGCTGCTTCTGTGCGTGACCTGCTCTGCGGACTCCAAACCCGTCTGTCGACCTTTACACAAAAGAAAACAACGAAGGTAAAATATTTAATAAGTTATAACTTATAAGTTATAACATATGATATGTTATATCATATGTTAATGTTATTAACTTATATGATATTTCAATATTTTATAATTTTTATTACCCTTCAATGCACGTGGGGTCCGCGAATGGGCATAAAATATGTTTTTTTTTAAAATTTATTTTTCTGACTTTCCGGAAACCCCAAGCAGTCCCTGGGACGGACGGGGGATGGCAAAACAGTCCCCGGGATGGTCAACGGGCACTGGAAATGTGTTGACCGTTTTCAAAGTTTCGGGGACGGGTTTCCGGTTTTCCTGCCTGGGTGGGGACGGCTTGGAAACGTCCCCGGCCGTCCCCCTGTCCCCGAGACCGTCCCCGTTTCCGAAACCTCATGCTAAGGGCCGGAAACGCGTCCCCATTTCCGAAACCTCATGCTAAGGGCCGGAAACGCGTCCCCAGGTAGCGTAGCATATATTTCATTTAGCTTAGAGTTCCATACAGAGATCAATATAGAGATTTGTGTTTTGAAAATTTTGAGTTTTCACGATCTTTTAGATCCTCTTTATGTGTTGCTGTAACCTTAAATCTATGTAAACTTCTGTGTTCTTGATGGAAGTGCAATGCTACCAAGTGGCAAGATTACAAATCTGGTATTCGTCATACATTGTCATCTCCCAACAAAGCTCACTTTTGCACTTTTATTGCACAGAACAAACACACACAGTTTTTAGGCTTTGCAGGATTTCAATGAGCACAGGTATCGTTCATGGCATGATCCTTGCAAACATTGTTCCTCCAAGACATTTCAGTTATTGCCCCTCCCTAGAAATCTTTGGAACTGGTATAGGCTTGTGCATGATTCAAATCCCTGATTGAATGCACTCCCTCATAATCAGAATGCTTTCAATATTTTCAGTGGTTCTAAGAAGCATATTTTGAAAGGGGAAATTATAATAACTCAGGTTTTGTCTTTCATCATGTTTCAACATGTGCAATACTCTTCCCTTGTGAAATTACTCTCAGATATATCTTAGGTAAAAGGATATTCTAGGAAAGAAATGCTCACTATCTATCAGGAATATTGAATTCAGATTTCTAAGGTCATTTTTTCTGTAAAATCCCCATATTCACTCCTAAGCTTAATTCTTCGGAAGGATGGGTTATCAAGTGAGCCTTAGAGATTGTATCGCTTTAAATCTTGGAAAGCTTGGTTGAGTTGTTTTCAAATCTTGTGGAGTTCAGGCCTTCCAAACTATAGTTTGAAACATTGTAGATAACTTGCATGTAGAGTGAGTACTTCCTAGTCAAGATAAAAAAGTTAGAGAATCACTAGTTTATTTTCTGCTGAGTCAGTGCAAGTCAATGATGTGGACTTGTGATGATACAGTGCAGAAAAAACTTGTCACAAACACTGGATTTTTACCTCTAAACCCATCTAATCTTATAAGAAAGACATTCAACACTCAAGCAGAGGGGAACAAAACTGCACATGTAGAGAGGTAGAACATATCAAGTTTCAACAAAGACTGGCCAATTTAGAGGCCAATGCATGGGACAGACCAGATCCTCTTATGCTTGCAGGCTCTGCTAGGCCAGGGGAGGGTATTCCCTGATTCCTGTATTAGAACAATTAAAGAGAAATGGAGTAGTACAACTAGATGCTGACTACCATGCCCTAATGAAATCCATGGGTAGACTTATAAGACCTCACAATATGTAGATTTGGGCAAAGTTGCATGGACACAGATACGGGAACAAATACGGATACGGTATCGGGTATGGATACGGCCATTTTTTAAGACCCCCAATATGGATACGACTGGATACGACGGTAATTAAAAACACATACACATATATTGAACACAATTTTATAAGTTATTAGAGGAGATTTTCATTACTTCAAAAGCAATATGGACACATAAATGCTACATTAATAATTATAATTTATAAGTTAATTTAAGACTTTACAACATGCAAAAATAGTAGAGTTTCATTTGAAGATAACCCAAGAAAATGGGTTGCTGAAATAGAAAAATATATCATTTGTCTTTCTCATTTTGCTGCTGGTTTTTTTTATACCAAATTTTTAAAAAAAAATTGCATTAATGAAGTTTTTTGAAATTAAATTTGGGAAGATTTATGTCAAATCTTAGAAAAAACAAATCACATAGTATTCGGCATAGTTGGAAAATCAAGTTTTTTTACGAACATATGGGTACAATATTTGACGTGTATCCAGGCCGTATTGGATACGTTTCCATATTGGATACGGGGAAACACGAGCCCGAGGAGGGGCAGAGGAGTTTCCGGACAAGCATCCATTTGCAATTTAAGATATGATCAAGTTACAATCCCTAAGGATGAAATTCCTCTCGCGAGACTTTTTTTATTTACATAATGTCATTGAGTTGCTAAAGCAGCTAATTAAGCAGATGCTACATACACATGTGGAACTTGCAACTATTTCCAACATGACTCACTGAATGTGTTACTTGTTTTTTACTCACTTAAAATGTATAATAAGTTACTCCACACAGCTAAAGGGAAGGTAGGACAGAACTAAAAGAAAAGATGTTATTTGAATTATTTAATAGATGCTAGGTCATCTGGGGATACCACTTCACTCCAGTGCATTAATCCAATGGGCAAGTGAGTCACCACCTTGCTTTCATCACCTAACCAAGTGCAAATTCTGCATGAAAAGAAGATTGCCACTATCAACAATAGGCTGGGCTCTATGGGTAATACGTGTAAACCTGCAGTGCCCCCATTTCCTAGGTTGGTATCTTTTGCAGAGGTTAATGTACCAGTGCCCCCATTTCCTAGGTTGGTATCTTTTGCAGAGGTTAACCTATCAGCAGGGGTCTCGTAAGTTTATACAGTGGATAGGGAACCCATTCAGGGGGCTTGTGGCCCTTTTTGGGAGGTTGCATGGCGTTTCAGGAGCTCAGAGCCAATCTCCTATTTTTTAGGAGGGATTCCTATTTTTAGGAGGCTAGTAGTTAGCCCGTTGACCATCCGGAGCTTGTGGAGCCTTGCAGAGGCCTTTATGAGCCATTTCAGATGTTTCTAGACAGTCTCCTAAAGGACCAATCTCTTTAGATTGGTATGGTTGACAATATTGGGGTCAAATTTCCTGATCAATCTCAGACAGGGCACACTCAAGTTAAGTTGTAAGACATTGTTGCAATGAGAGCAAGAAAAGTTTGTAACACCTATATGGATGCAAAACAAGCAGGAGGTGTAGTCTAAAATGCACATCAAGCAAAGGAATTGTGATAGCTTTATTGTTTTCTTGCAGTTATCCGTTTCTTCTTACCATTTTTTTGGTTGCACTTCTTTCAAATATTCCTTTTGGGGATTATTCAGTATTGCCAGCTTTTGGGTTTCATGCTTTCTAATTATGATAATGCTTCATGGTTTCTTACCATTTATCAATGCCAGTCGGTGGTATATTTTACCCTTTGAGGGTTAGATAGATTAGATTCTTAGGTTTGAAGGAAAATTAAACACTCATTCATTGTCTTGGTTTATCTTCATTTTTCTCTATTTTGGGCTTTTTCCTGAGGCAATTGAAATGGATGTTATAACCTCTGATAAAAAAACTCTTACACACCTTTTACAAATAGTAAATACGATTAAAGGAAAGAAAAAAAGGTAGGAGAGAAAAAGTCTTTTTTATCAATGAATTGCATATTATTACTCATAAATGCAAGCCCAAAAATATAATTTTGACGATGATATAAATTCTAGCTGTTGTAGGACAGGGACACAGTATCAAAGAAAAGAATGTGATAAGGAAAAAGAACACCTGAGAAAATTGTAAGCTTGCGAGTTAGATGTTATTAGATAACCAATTTTTTTATGGTGTCAAGAATGAACAAAATGTGTTTGCTTTTAAATAATGAATTGTATGTTAAAATATGAACACCAGTCCTTGAAATATTTTAATCTTTGCATTATGACATTTTCACTTGCGGTGCTCAAGGAGAAGCTCAGCAGTTGCTTCTGACCTAATTATCTACTGTCTCACTGCATCTTGCAGTTCCAGCAAATGGATGTTTATAATTTAGTATTTTTTTTCTTTTGAGTATTTTAGTTGGCTGCGTCTCAGTGTGTATATCTTAACTAGTTTATTGTCACAGGAACGTTGCTAGTTAATGAGAGGATGTTAGAATCATATGTGATAGCAAGGGACAGATTCCTTAGTCCCGTTGGCAAAATGTTTCCTACAATTGGCAGGTAGTTGTCTTTTTCAACTTGTACTGTTGTTTTTCATCAAATATTTCTAATTCACTCAAAATTATCACCTTTGATATTGCAAATACAGATTCTAATCCAAAAAATGATATTTACGATTTTCTTTGGATATAAAATAAATAAAACTAAGGTAGCTTTTGTAAATCATGTACAAGTTAATAGTCTGAATTTTGCAAGAGCATCATTTGGATATTACATTGGTGGATTGCTGATAATCCCCTTTAAGCTAGATTAGCTCATGCTAATATTTCATTGAATGCATAAGGTAGTTTTTAAAGGCTTGCTCACACTCAATTCACTATGTTCAAATGAGGTGTACATTTTAATTGTGTCATGACTCCCCATCATCATCCCTAGACTTGAGGCAGAATCCTTTTCAAGACCTTCGATTGTTTTGTCCTTTAGTGGGGACCTTTGAAGTCAAGACTCTATATATAGATAATTAAATTACTGATAGTGGAACTAGTCAAGGATTTGTTTGAGTTTGTCTATACAAAAATATATGAAAACAAGAAATTTATACATATTTGCAGCACTAAGTTTAGAATGCCACGTAGCATCATTTAATTAACAAAGTAATATTAAAAATAAAAAAATTGATGTCATTTAGTCGCCCTTGAATGTCATGATACATATTCATTATTTAAAATTCAATATTAAATTAAAAATAATAATGTCAAGAATCAGCTATTAAGCCTTAATGTTGTTGGGTATTCGAAAATATCATCATTAACATTAATAATTCCTATCAATATTAGATGATGTAGGTACTACTATGTTAACAAAAGCACAAATAGTGTCATTGACAATTTGCATGTTTGCTTTTGGGTTTTCCCACAAATTCAAGTGCAACAACTTGGGAAGTGGAAACATCTAAGTTAGTTTGCCTTAATATCCTACTTAATATTCCACTTCCTATCATCTTCTTTCTTGCACCTAGTTTGTTTGTGTGAAAGGAGATGCAAGTTGGAATGGTAGTATACTGTCCTATGATTTTCTTTGGTATAGGCAATTGTGGTTTACTAAGTGGATGGAGGAATATGTAGTCTGATTCCTCTTAGATATAGATGAATTAGTGACCTATTAGAGCAAAGTTGGAGGGTTGGACTTGTTAAATTTGAAAGTGTAAAGGAAACTTAAAAATAGTGTAACATGGGTCTTGGGATATCGGGGGATGCGGGGACCACATGATGAGTTTTCGGGACGGGGGGGGGGGGGGGGGGNGCAAAGGGCTTCAATTTTGGGACAGTGGGGGGGAGGGGTGGTGGTGCTGTATATACTATATAGTTCTTTAAATGCTAGTTATGAAAATATGTATAACAGTATAAGAAGTAAAATAGAAAAATTGCAAATGTCAAAAACTAAATACTTGAACATTGATCAATGAACAATGGAACATTGCATATCGAATTACTAATTATAAATTATAATACTAAATAAAATAGTTGAAACGACGAATGGAAGATTTCTATTATATCAAAAATATCATAAAGATCATTACAATGAGTAGCATGATATCCAAACAAGTACAAAATGTAGTGAAGGGAGGCCTCTAATCATCCCTTAAGGAAAACTCCTCATCACTGGAATTGCTAGACTCCTTGCAGTCAAGATCTGCCTAACAAGTACCAACCAACCTTGCATTTGAAGTCGTTGCATCCTCATCCTCATCAATCTGTGCTGGCTCCTTTGGCTCTGCATCCCATTGTGCTGTTGGGCTCTCTTTGTACACACATGTCTTGCAGTCAATGATATGAAGGGCACGATGTACAACCGCTAGCTTCTCTACTCTCCCAGAGGTAAGTCTGTTGCTCATAAGAGAGTAGATGAAGGTATAAGTAGACCAGTTCCTCTCTGTAACAGAAAAACTAGAAACCTGAGATAGCAGACGAATGACTAGTGTGGTAATCTTTGATTTTTGTCCTCTATGATAGTTCTACCACAAAAAGGGGTCCTCCTATGCCATAGTTCTTATGCCCATCTTTGCCGCATCCAAACAACTCTTTTGTCCACTTAGTGTGAACCTCGCCAACAGTTTCAACATCATACATTCTATCAATGCACCTGAAGAACCCTGCCTTCATCTCATCATCCTGAATCGGTGTAATTCTACCAGGCCTAGGCATGTATCGCTTCGGATTCTATGCATAAGCAGCCATGTGCAAGGGAGTGTTTAGCTTGTCGCATATGCGTTGAATAATTGGCCAAATGTGCTTATTGTATAATGCTAAAGTGGGGTCCTCTTGCACAATAGAGTCAATGATAGAATCCCAATAGTCCTCAAGCATAGAATTGATGCACTCATACACCTCTCTAAGGGTAGGTACATCTCCAACGCCATATCTGATCACTTGGAAAATCGGAGTAATGATAGAGATAATGTATTTTGCATCACTCCAAAATTGATCGCCCTTCACTATCTCCTTCACCCTCTTCCCTTGCTCTATCTTGGCCTCGGCCCATCAATTCCACTCTTTCGTTATAACCGTTAGTTGTAGTGCCTCTTGCAACTCAACCTTTCTTTCCAAGAGAACGTAATAGGATGCATATTTGGTCTCAACTGGTTTCAAGAACTCCTTTGTGAAGCTCCTGAAGAGTGCATGTGAAGTGTGGTGGTTGCAGATAAACATTTGCACATCTCTCCCATTGCTGACCACTCCTCTAATCTAATCAATCTTCCCCATGTCCTTGAGGGCATTGTTCATGACATGCACACAACATGGAGTCCACCAAATATGTCTGTAGGCTGCCTCAATAAGCTTCCTTGCAGCTTTGCACACATGTGTTACATCTGTCACTACTTGGACCACATTTTGTGGACCAACCTCCTCAATAGCCTCCCTAAGAACCTCAAATTGAAAATCAACATCTTTGCGATGCCCTGAACAATCAGCTGCCCTAAGGAAGTATGGGCTATTTGGGCATGTAACCATGATTTTGATTAGTGGAAAGTGCCTAATGGCCGTCCACCCTTCCATAGCTATACTGCATCTAGACTGTATCCAACATGCATTCATTTGCTCCATCAAAACATTATTCTTGGCATAGTTGTTATCCAAGATCATGGTCCTCAATTTGTGCTCACCTAGTGGCACATATGATGGTCCACACTTCGCCACCATTGAGATCATCTCCTTATAATAAGGAGATCGAGCTACGTGCAATGGGATGCCTTTGGCAAAGAAGAACTTGCCAATGGAATCATCTATCCGATCCTTTAGCTGTACATTGAACAAATCAGCTATGGGGTTACTTTGCATCTTGCGTTTCCCCTTGCCCTCACCTAATGCACTCTAAGTGGATGAAGGTCCTGATGCTGACCCTAACATCGTTGGTATCTGATGTAATGTACGAGTAGAAACAAGTGGCTGCCCCTGCATTTGCTGAATTGTTTGAACCTGTTGCCTACCAGACAAAGTGGTAGGCATTGCAACTACACTGTCTTCAGGAACACCCCAAAGCTTGTCGATCTCAATTTTGTACTTGATATTTGCAGCTTCTTACAAAAATTTACATGGATTCACACCATATACTTTCCAAAAGAGGAAGTTTGCATTAACTCTAGTGATGCTCCCATACCATCCCATGCTACAAATGTTGCATTTCCATTTTCTTGTGCCACCACCTAATGGGTTTGGGATTGTTGTTCTTGTTGCAAATTGTTTGAGAGGAGATTTGTGATCATAAGGACCCCTAGCAAACTATGCCAAAAATTGGGAGGGGCAACCTACAGAAGCTGGTCCACTAGCCATGAAACTAGTTTGGCTTCCGGATCAGCCTCATGATCACTCTCCTCAGGCTCAACCTTATGCTCATATTCTGATTGACTTTCACCGTGAGACTGAAATTCTACTCATATCTTGACTATGAGAGTTCATTGTGACACTGCATTTCACAAAATGAAAATAAAGTCAATAACCAACTAGTTTCAGCCTACTTAAAAATTAAAAAATGAAAAATTAAAAAATTAAAAATGAAAAATAAAAAAATAAAAAATTTACAAAGTGTATTTTTTTTTTAAATAATGATACTAACAAAATAAAAATGTAAAATTTATGAATCTTGAGGGCAAAATGAAGAATCATCATAGATTCTTCATTTTGCCCTCAAGATTCATTGTAAATTTTGATTTAGAACATGAAACAACAAAAATGAAAAAAGAAAACTTTAAAACATTGAATATTTGAAGAACAAAAATTAAAAAACAATGAACATTCAACAATTTGAAATTTTGAAATAAAAACTAGAAAATAAAATAATAAAAGTTGAAAATCCTACCTTGTGCTTGATGAATCTCTTCAAGGAAGGTGTAGAATCTTGCTCCTCTTCTTCTTCTTGCTCCTCTTTCAATTGGACTCACTCCTTTCACTCCTCCAATCACTCCTATTTTTGCTTTTCACTCTTCTTTATCTACTATAGCAAACAATGAGAAATGCAATGGTGAGAAAACATGAAGCTTCGAGGGGTTTATGTAGGCTTAGAGTGGCCAAGATGAGACCCATCTCCATTGAGGATTCAAATGAAACCCAAATTGCAATTAGAAAACATAAATATTTTTATAAAACTTGCCTTTTAAAAGTGGTTGCTGACTAGGGACGCACGGAAGTTTCCGGGACAGTCGAGGGATGCCTAGGCATCCCCCAGCTGTCCTGGGGACTTATACGCGTCCCGGTGGCTAGCGAGCGACGCAATGGTGGTGGTTGGGCGACGCCAAGTACTTGTCTCCCTGTGCCCAGAATGTCCTCGTACTAGAAACTTGGGGGTTTAGGGGGGGACATGTCCCTGTGTTTCACTACTTAAAAGATGAAAAGAAAAAAAATATAAAACTTGTAATAAAATTTTGATTGCAATATTTTTGGTGTGAGAATGTTTGGCCATGGAAGTACACCAATTCTGAGCATTAACCATAAACTTTTCAGGAAGTTTTTCAACGCTTTCTAGAATTTAGATTATGCATAGAAAGGATGTCAGCAGTATAATATTTTGGACTCAAAAACAAGGTAAGAAACATAGTAGGGTGGTCATCGTGTTCCATCACTTTTCTACAAATTTGTGCATTTTTTTGAAGAGAGGTTCTTTAGCATCTTATTCTTTTTCATTTATGATGCATATTCATATTGGTAAACTTGTGAAACTAAGGAGATATTCAACACGATCTCACCAAATGTCATCTAAGATCGCCATCATGATATTTTCTACTCTTTCAATCTTGGATTGCTTCCATATGGAACGATTTTATTTGATGACCATGTTAGAAAGTTCCTTTGGAACCTGAATTAGTTATCTTGTCATGATTGTGATGGAGGGAAAATACATTGCAACAATCTATTGGCAAATGAAAATAACAAACAATGATGAAACATAATTAAGTTTACTTTTTTTTTAACAAAGTGACATCAATATTAGATATTAAAATAAATCATAATGTTTCACTTCCCTTCAATATATCTAATTTAATAACTGATCTAAATATGGTGTATGATGTGTTGGCTGGTGATACACATTCAGATTTGTTTTACCACTTCATAATTCTAGTTGATCAAATCAATTTTGAGATTGATGTTGGAGAGATTCAAATAATGCTCAACTCATAGTGGACAATGCCCATAATTGTAGATAGTTCAGTTTATTGGTTGAAGAGCATTATTTACAAATTTTTGTCCATAAAGGTGTTGTGATTTGCTAGGTGAATTTCTAAAGATAGGTACATTCGCTTTCATCTAGGGTTGAAGGGGATAACTAAGTAGTAATTGGGTTAATCAAGGAGCATGCAAGATGATCAAGAATTCAATAGGAGGAACAATTGTGAATAGGCTAGGTTTATAGACTTACTGAGAAGTAAATCATCCCAATTTAAGTATAAGCCTAGGTGGCATTAACATTGATATGAGACAAATATAAGATATCTTACTTAGAGAAAGAGATACCTTGGATAATAAAGGATGAAGAGAATACATAGATGAGAATTGGGGAGCCAACGAGAATCTAGAATGGAGTATGGATCAATGGAATGCCAAGTCTAACACAGAGAGACTTGTGGTGATTGACAAAAGTAGAACTGCAGGCAAAGATTTTATGAAAATGAGAATCTAGAATGGAGTATGAATCGATGGAATGCCAAGTCTAACACAAAGAGACTTGAGGTGATTGAGGAAAGTAGAACTGTAGGTAAAGATTTTATGAAAATGTTGTGTAAGTAAATTAAGGCTCATTGTTTAAGCAATCTAGGAATGATGACCTCAAGGAAAAATATAGTATGGTTTTTTCACAATCAATATTGAGAGGGTAGGCCTTGTATAAAAGCAAAAGGATGAAGCCATAAAGTGTTAGGATTGATATGGTATTTCTACCTATTTTTCAGAATACTTAATTGTAAAAGGATATTGTATCTTGATTCATGAAGCTTAGTTTCTGTAGAAAATATTAATTGGTCAAGAAGAACTAGAATAATGAAGGGAAGCCAATCAACATAAGAAAGAGTCCATAGCAAAGAAAGTCAAGCAAACTCAGTTAGAATAGTCAAGGTTATTTAAGTTGAGTGTATTGATTTGTTGTAGTCAAACTAAAATTAGGTCATTTTTCTTAGTTTCTTGTGTGCTCGTGTGTATAATGCAGGAGTTTGTGATATGTAATAATAAGGGGAAATAAGTGCTCTTTGAAGTCATTTGTTGTAAGGGCCTACTAAAGTAAGAATTGAGTCAACAATTGGACACAGTAAATTAACGTATCTCAAGGTCCCACGTGACATGGGGCAAAATTTGGTTGGGCACACGATCTATGTCTAGAGAAAGGGATAATTGTAGCTAGTTTCCTGGTATGCTTGCACTAGCATAGGAAGGTGGTAAAGATTGGCTAGATGGCTTATGTTATTAACTGCTTTCAGAGGTAGGTGGTTAAGCTTGGTTGATAGAGAAAGATAGGAGAGAGATAGAGATAAACTCAAGGCTTAGGGATGTGGTTGATTACGATGCGAGGGTTTGGGAGTGGAAACCAAAATTGAGAACTTAGACAGCTAAGTTTATCACTATCATAATATCATTGATCAATGATAAAATATCATGCTACTAGTATCGAAGATTGAAATGTGATTATTAGAAATTTAGAACCTCTCCCAAAATTTTAACTAGAACAAGGAAGAGGAACATGTAAAATGTTGTAACAAGCAATTTATAAATTTGCTGAATCATGAAGATTTTCAAAGACAATGATCATAAATTCATTATAGTTGTCAACTCTATTTTATGAGGATTCCACACGAGTATGCAATTTTCTCTTAATTTGCATTCAAATCAATCAAATTTAATGGAAAACACTTTTCTACTCATTTATGGACTCGAAATATACATCTTGTCACTGAATATTGCAAAACAAATGTGTTTCCAATGAAATTTAAGTAATATTTTAAGTTGTAGAGTTCTTGCCAAATCCGAGTTTTTCAACTATGGTAATGCCTATAATCATAGCTTTGAAGATATCAAAGGCCAGTTTATCTTAGGTAGGCTTAACAAGATTACAAATTGATAGTCAATTAATACATGATCTTGTTAAAACAAGACTAAAATGATATGGTATTGCTGTCCAAGGTTCTCATTAGGCTAGAACAAAGGTGCCAAATGAGTTGGGTGGTACATTGATTTCCTAAGCCTTAGCTAAACTCACCTGAAACAATGAAGGTAAAAAATTCAATTTATTAGCTTTTCTTTTTTTATTTCATGTAATGCAAAGCGAAGCTCATACGAATGCTTTGACCAAACTACTTTATTTTTAGCTACATCAATTTTGACTTGCATGTTTGTAGCTCCCAATTTCATTACTTCATAACGAGGAGAGAAATTCTACATGGCAGTTAGAAATTGGAGCTAGAGAGATTGGTTTTGCCATTATTGTAACTTGTTATGATCCAAGGTATAATTTAGATTCTTTTGAAGGAGATAGATATAATTATCATTTTAATTCTTGAACTACAATACATATTAAATGTTTGGATATAGTCTTCGGACGTGTAGCATCACGGTTTAAACACTTCATTGGTGAAACGGTCACCAAGGTTCAAGGTTCAAGCCTTTTCTAGGCCATTGCGTTCGCAAGCCTTGTAACTTTGTTGGGCTGTTGAGCTCGCGGGTTTGAACAAATGAAGTGTGGTGATTATGTCCCCGACTTGTGGCCTCACCGGTTCATTTCTTCTGGTCAAAAGCATTTCACAGGGAGTTGGAGGGTGTGCCATGCCAACGTCACCTGTCATGTTAAAAAGTTTACTAGGCATTAATTTTTTTATAAAAATAAAATGTTTGCATCGTAATTCACCAATTGTTTTTACTTGTGTTTTTCTTCCTGCAAATTTGGCCATTTTTTGCACAAAGCAAGACTTTTTATTTATTATTTTTGTATGGATGTGTAGATATTTATATTTTTTTGTAGAATGTTTCACACTTCTTATTTCAATAAGTTCATTGTATGTCAATGTTTACTATAACCTCACTTGTTCATATTCAAAAGATTTTGTTTCCTGGTAGGTTATAAAGTATTGAATATATATTAAACATTTGGTCAAATGAATTAAGGGAGATACATTTGAATGCTGAGTTGTTTGTTTGGTTATTGGTTTGGGTATGATGGTGTGCCAATTTTTTCTCTTGGTACAGTATGTGTTAGAGCATAATGTTTATTCGGGAAACACATTTAATGTAGATGGTCCAGGTTTGGCCTTAAAAATATTAATATGCCATTGTTCATATTGAGCTCTATAAATAAATAATCAATCTATTAATTAGTTTAATAACTAAAAGCTTATAAGGTGAAAGGTTGTGAATTATACACTGACATTTTGGATTATCTTAAATACAGTCAATCATATTCAAAACAAATATTACATCTTTAATATGTTTCGCATATGTTCATATTTGCAAGAGACAATGCTACACGAGATAAAATTAGTAATCTATAATGTAGGCATGTAAGGTTATCATAGATAGAAGGAAAGGTATAATATGTTATGAAATCTATGTTCTTGCTATGTTACGGGATCCCTCTGATATGCCTCGGATTCTGATTTTGGTACGATCTAGGTCCTGATTCTGCTCGGATTCCGCTTGGATTCCGGACTGGAATCCGGAGGAATCCACGATAATCCGAGCATGTGGATGCCCATAAACGGGCCACACATGCCAATTTTTTATTCTTTTTTAAAACTAAAAACCCTTTAAATCCTAATTCGACCAGTAAAGCATACATATGGTCATTTGATGGTTATTCATTCATCTCTCAAGCTTTTTTCACTATTTTTTCTTTGTTCATCATGTAATGACATTTTGAGACTTTTGCATATTATGAATATGATATAATCATATATTGGCATGGATCTATCATTTTATGAGAATCACGCTTCTAACTTCTTATTATTATCATTATATGTTAGAAGTTAGAAGTTTTTAACTAATGATGAACGAGCATTGACATGTT
>MU225200.1:637555-667806 GCA_018584345.1 Thuja plicata
CAGTCCCCCGGACGGTCAACCGGCACTAGAAACGCGTTGACCGTTTTCCGAAGTTTCGGGGACGGGTTTCCGGTTTTCCTGCCTGGGTGGGGACGGCTTGGAAACATCCCCGGCCGTCCCCCCGTCCCCGAAACCGTCCCCGTTTCCGAAACCTCATGCTAAGGGCCGGAAACGCGTCCTCGGGTAACGTAGCTTATGACTCCCTAGTCCTAGGTGGCCCCCTTTTACAATTTTTTTTATTTTTATGGGACCCTCAAATAACTTTATAATATTTAAATAACGTAAGTGAAATATCTAAATTTTCAGTTAAGACCTTATGTTGTTTTAAAATAAAAGCTTGGGCCACATAAAAAATAGAATTACGCCCAAACTTGAATAAATCACCATTAGAGTTCTCTATTCTCTTACCCATTAGCCTACAAGAACCCGATTAAACAGGCTAATGTTTCACCTTGTCAATTGGTTAGGAAGGGGACATTATAGTTAGCTCTTCTCAAAATTGCTTGTCCTCAAGCAAGTTCAGTTTTGGTTGCCACAAATTTTGGATGCTGTAAAATCTGATTGCTCTTCTTAGTTCCACATTGCATCCTTTGTTGGCAGAGCCTTCCTTCTGATCAAATACTCCATGAAGACCTGTTTCCAAAGAAGTCACCCTTTGAAGTCAATAATAGCCTCATGTATGAAGATCAACTTCCCCTCCTCATCCAATGGTGGTAGCATTGTTGAGGGCACCACATTGTGTCCAAGTGCCTTATTGAGCCTAGATATATGCAAAACTGTGTGTACTTGGCTGTTAGCTGGTAGCTCAAGCTCGTAAGCAACCTCCCCAAACCTCCTGGTAACATTGAATGGTCAATAAAATCTAGGCTTGAGATTCTCTTCTCCACTCTTCTTAAGAGTAGACTGTGTGCATGGATGTAATCTTAAATATACCATGTCTCCAACCTTAATATGGGGCTATATCTGCTGCTGATCAGTATATAAATTCTGCTGATTTTGTGCTTGTTGTAGGCTGTCCTTCAATGTTACGATGATGTCTTGACTCTCCTGTAACAAGTCTGTTGCCTTAGGCACTCTGCTGTCCCCAAAAAGATCCATGAACTTGGGATCCTCATATCCATACAAAGCCATAAAGGGTGTCATCCTGATGACATGTGATAAGTGGTATTGAAACAATACTCACCTAAGTATAGCCACTTAATCCAATTTCTCTATTGTTTAGAAAAATAGTTCTTGAGGTACCTTTCATCGATTTATTAACTATTTCCATTTGTCCATCTGTTTATGGGTGGTAGCTCGTATGACGAGTGAGCACAATCCCATTCAAGCTGAAGATTTTCTGCTGAAAGGTACTTCAAAACTTGCTGTCCCTATCACTCACAATGCTCTTGGGTAGCCCCATGCAGTTTGAATATCTCGTAAAAAACAAATCAGCTACCTCTGCGGCTGTATATGTAGCCAAGACAACAAAAAAGTGAGCAAATTTAGTCAATCTGTCAACCACCACATAAATACTATCTTTTCCTTGAGCCTTTGGCAGCCCCGTAATGAAATCCATCAAAATGCACTTCCATTACTGATTAAGAATGGGCACTGCTTGAAGTCGACAAGCTGGAAATGTGTGCTCATTCTTATGTAGTTGGTAGATTGAACACTCTCTAACATACTTAAGAACTTCATTCTCAATTCCTTTTCCAGTGAATTTCTCACAAATTTGCCTGTAAGTCCTAAAGAAACTTTGGTGGCCTGCCAAGGGTGTATCATGAGAAGTCTTCAAAATCTTTATCTTAAACTGTGAAAAAGGCGCCAAATAAATCCTGCCCTTATACATGATCAACTCATTAAGCAGATTGTACCTTTCAACATGTGTTGTGCCCTTCATAATCCCCGTTGTTCATGAATCTTTGACATATTCAGCTGAAATTAACTCTCTGCCATCAGCAAAACTCTCCGCGAGAGAACATATACATGGGCTCCTCAGAAATTGCATCAGCAACGATGTTCTTTTTCCCTTTGACATAAACAATGTTCAAGTTGTATGCTTGCAATCTACTGAGCCACTTCTGCTGTCCATCATTAAGGTCCTTTTGATTCATGAAGAATTCAATGTTGTTATGGTCCTTCTTGATGATAGATTTTTTTCCAACCAAGCATGGTTTGAATTATGCCAAGGCATGCATGATGGTCAACATCTCCCTGTCATAAATTGAATAGCTCCTCTCCACTCTTTTTAACTTCCTACTCCCAAATCTGACGAGGTGTTTATCTTGCAACAACTTTGCTCCTATATCTTCACTTGAAGCATCACACTCCAACTCGAAAGGTTTGGAGAAGTCTGGTAAGGCTAATGCTGGACATGTAGACATAACCTGTGTGAAGTGTTCGAAACACTTTTGTGCTGAGCCAATTAATTTCTTGAAATGTAACTTTGGAGCCTTCTTGTCAAATCTCTCAATTAACCTCTCAGTGAACACTACATAGAATGTGATCAGTGCATGACACATGGTGATCATACCATGATACAACTTATGACTAACTTTGTCTAAGTTGAAGGCAACATATTTTATAGATTCCTTATTAGGCATAGTGTTAAGATTGAAATAAGTGTTCACTTTTTCAACCCATGCTTTCGCCAAAGTCTTACTGGATCCATCAAAATAAGGTTGACTAAGTTTCCCAACCCTCATGTGCAAGTCATTATGTTGTTCTCTATTTTCCCTATTAGGCATATGTCTCATCCTAACATACATATAATCTCGCACAAACATATCATGCTGAAAATCTGGTCCTACAACAATCCATATCTTGTCTAAGATCCTCCTATAATTCAACCATTTTAAGATCCATTCCCTACTAAAGGTTCCATTTCGGGTGGGAAATTGGGCATAAGAGTTCTAGATAAATGTAATGACCCTAACCGGCCATTTTCCCAATTTTTACCAATAAATCTCATATAGATTTAAACATATAAATGCATGCAATAAATCATCGATTCGATAACAATAATCCAACAAATATCCCAATAAAATCTCAGCAAATATTATTGCGTAAAACAACAGCAATACAATAGTAATGGGATTTCCACAACCCAAAATCTGAACTACAATATTCACTAGAATGACAATCAACATAAAAGAACCTGTGAATGCAGTGGCGAACTTTGCAGTGAATCCGCACCGGAGACGAACTGGGGCTACGTCCAATCCTCCCCTGAGAAAAAAGGGTTTCCGTCCTGAAGGTTGAATTCGAAAGCTGAAGCTTCCTAATATCTCCAAGAGATAAAATATCATATCATAAAACTAAGCATATCCAAATGAGCCTTCAATCCTTTTAAAGCAATGGCTGTGACTCTTCAGTTTCCCCTCCCTGTCCGTTTATTCTCACTTAAAGTCACTTTTTAAATAAATATAACCATTGGTTATAAAGTGACATAATAAAATAAAGTGACATAATAAAATAAAGTGAGGGATCTTCTGGCATTAAAACGGAAGACCAAACGAACTCGGATGGAGACGTGTAATAGCTCGCTGGAAAGCTCTCGGTGAGACGCTCCGAGTGCACTACTGAAATGCCAGGTACACTGAGTTCTTCCTACTTACTATAAATAGTAAGCACCCTGGAAACCCTGCGAAAACTGATCCGATTGGCCTGAAACTTAAAACACCTAGGACAAACACCCCTCTGATCCTCTACTAGACCTCGGTTAGCCCACAGGACCATGATAAAGTGGCTAACTATAAGGCACGAGATATTGTGCCCAAAAGGGGACATTACAAATCATCCCTTCCCGGAGATTGCTTGCCCTCAAGCAATCAGTATCTGCATGCTGCGATCGAAAAACTTGGATCCCAAACCAACCTCAGGGAAACTGCTCCACCAATTTGTCGTGTGAAACTGAAACAGATATTATGCCTTGACCTGTGAAGCCATTCATACAACAACCAAACAACAACCAGTCTAGTGTCAGGATCCCAAATCACTACAGGATCTGTCATATCAAACTGCCCCGTGTGGCCATCATCTGTGAGAAAGTCCTCAACCCAACTGAGAACCTCACTCTAACTAAGAGTACTGGCACCGCTATGGTCAGATGCAGGGAGGAACCAAACCTCACACCAATCGACTCCCTGAATAAATACTAACCGCAAGTACGTCTCTCCTAGATCCCATAAGCAAAAGGGCCATCCATCTCCGCAGCTGGCTGTAATATCCAGATGCCCGATGCTCCTACTGAGTGGATCACCAGAACTGTCCAACTGCCATAACATTGCCCCTCTGATTTGTCGCCCTAATTGGAGACTGTACTGAAGAGGCAAGATACGCAGACTGTCGGACAAGGCTTCCATCTGCAAGCGAGGAAGCATACCAAACCAATCACTAACCCCACACCTCTGCAATAATCATAAAAGGAAGTTCTTCGTAGGTGAGCTGAATGAAGAACCCAATGCATCCCATATACTGTGGCCAACATGCGATGCACTACCCAACTCTGCTGGAAATCCTGAATCAGCATAAGGATTCCATAACTGTCTCTCAATACCCTGAGTCATACAGTGTACACCTTGGTCTGAAAATTTCACCCCAACAAGCATAATCATCATACCAAGCTCATTAACCCCGTAGTGAATAAGCTGTACCCGAACATCATCATCATGCCCAAAATATGTGGTGATAGAATTACCATAAGCAATGGATGAATCGGTATGATAGTGTAGAGGAGTCGGGCTATGTGGAAAGAGGAATGATCCAAGGGATGCTTGCCAAAACGGGAGATCTCACCATCAACGAGAGGTAGTGCACAGAAAGGCACATCACCCATCATGCCACAAGACATAACTGCCCATCCTGGACTGCTGGTGTAAAAACCACACTGCACAGCAACTGAGCTCATCCCACTACTCCAACTTGGTGACCAAGATTCACCTCTAACAGCTGACCCTGGGTCCCAAATTCTGTAATCGACCTCATCCTCGTCATGGGGATAGGAAATACCTTCCTCATCTAGCTCGAAGAAAGGATTATCAAATATCACATCAACATCCATCTCGAACAAGAAATTGTCGATCGCCTGAAAGTTATGCAACTCATAAAGAAACTCTGGATGATCCAAAGATCTTTTGGGACAGCTATCCAAGTCGTAGGTCTGCTGTATACTATCGAGTTCCTGAATTACCTCCTGAAAAAATTCGGACCTTTTCTTGTCGTCCTGTTCCCTGTACTGACTAGAGGCAACAATCTGATTTCTTGCTTCCTGAAGAGCAAGACGTGTGTGCTCCAATGTTTCCTGAGCAATGTTAAGCTCTATGTTGAGCTTA
Source organism: Thuja plicata (assembly GCA_018584345.1). Classification (NCBI taxonomy): domain Eukaryota; kingdom Viridiplantae; phylum Streptophyta; class Pinopsida; order Cupressales; family Cupressaceae; genus Thuja; species Thuja plicata. Next base: position 642,871 of record MU225200.1, read on the forward strand.
TTAACCTCGTCGTCTTTTCCTCTCAACTACTCACCACAATTTTCTGCAACTTGTAACAGGTAGTCGCGATCTGACAGTAAGCATAGGTATTCTGATTTTGAAACCTCATTTGTTGTTTTGACCTCCTGTAAATCTGCAACATAGGATCCAATCCTTATATCACCTTGTCCTGCCTCTTTCTGAGCTTTCTTGTAAAGATCCTCAATGATCTGGTGAATGCTATCATGGTGAACAAGAGCTACCGTAATAGCATCATTACTGACTTCCAGCTGACTCTGCAAGGCATGCTTCTTATTGTTATTATTTGGAAATGCACTCTCAGATTGTTCATCCAATTCATCATTATGCATACGTGATGCGCTGCTATAAAAATCACAAGAGTCTTCATAATCTGTAACCTGTAGATCTGCTGATTCTTCCTTAGCCTCTCCTTCATGCATGGGTTCAATATTTGTTTTGCAATCTCCTGCTTCAATGTCAACCCCATAAGGCTTTTCTTCAATAGTTGACTTAGTTTTTTGTTCACTTATAGGTTGAGTAATGATAGATGGAAACTCTTCATATAAATCTCTGCACCTATCTTGTGCAAGTAGATCCCGAGCCAAATCCTGCCACTGCTTCCTTTCCATTAAAGTTTTGCATTGAAGCTTTGGATGAAAGTCCAAGAAGTTAGAGAAGGTTAAATCTCTCTGAACCTGAGGAGGAAGAGTGTTGTACTCATCATATATGCTGAGAATTTCGGTCCTCTTATGCGGTTGTGAAATCTGGTCTGTCGCTGAACCTGAGCAAGATCCTTCAAAACTTTTTCCAAACTCCGCGTTTTCCCCATATCTAGAAAACTACTAGACTCTGCAAGTGAATGTGAATAACTTGTGGCTGCCAAGGATAAGGTTCCACTCTCAGGGAATGAATTGCTAGCACCTCCCAGAAGTTTCACAACTCCTTCCTGATACAACTCCTGAAATGTTTCTGCTTGTTATGGTAATTTCTGAAGCATCCAATTGTTTATTTGCAAGGAAATCCCTTTTTCTACTGAAAGTTTGACAAATAGTTTGCAATCAGACCTGATTCCTCTGAGTCCTTCAAAACATGTGTCAACCTCTTATACCGTTGTCATTGGATTGCATATGTCTAATAACCAGGACATATAACTTGATTAGGTATTGCTGGCATAAGTTTCCTGGAGTTTGTTTATAATCCTATCACGTATCCAAATTGAATATTGATTTGACATCAATGGCATACTAGTTTGACAATCTTAGCAGTAACTGTTGCTGTGACCATTTGACAACCTTCTATGAGTTTATCAGATAATGCCTTCATCATTTGACTATAATGTCCTGAAGTAGGAAAAGGCTATATAACAGAACTAGTTTCAACTGAACGTCTATCACACATTTGTATTTCAAACTCTGTCTGTATTGATTTGATCTATCACTCGAATGATACAAGGTATTGTTTCAATTAAGCAAAAGCACATTACATTGCTAATTTTGGTTAAGGCATGTCCAACAAATATAAATTGTTCCATTCACGAGTTGTAATCCAACTTAATACTAGAAGTTACAAAATAAGAGTTGAATCTCCACTGACAGGTTCTGTCACATTTGACGTTCTGGAGTATGTTGCAGTAGTAAATGGATGTGTTGAGGGATTTGCTGGGAGCCGTTATCAACTCTGAATAGTTGCAGACACCCCCGTAATGCGTCACCTCCTACGGGAGTGTGCTTCATGCAAACACTGTGCACTGCCTGCACCCTCTGCAGCGCCACCGTAATATCCTTGGAGGGTTATTCACTGAAACACTTCCTTTCTATGCGTTGTGAGAAGACTGGAGTAATGTCTGCGGAAAGAGTGGAGCGATGTTGGAGTGTTGGTCATCCACACGTTACTATTCCCCACCTCGGCTAGGCCAGTTACAACTGGTATGCTCTCATAGACCCTGCGTTATGTTCCTACGTAGCTCAGCTTCGAAACAGAACTGCTATGATCCCCGTGGAAGCACGCAACCATGCTCAGCCCCGTGAACTAAGGTTCCGTCCACGCAATTATCCTTCAGCCGTTGCACAGCAGGGGAAATCTCAGACGTCACCAGTCCGTAGAAAAGAGAACGTGGACACAAGAAGCCACCCGACTGTTATGCTCCCGCTATATTAATCAATGATGCAACCAACCATCACTCACGACACCACCATTATAGATAACGTGTAGTGTTCAACCCTAGTGTCGTCTTATGAATGTAAATACCTTGCCCGATGCTTTCTAAATTGCCGTCTCACAGAAGGAATAGAATACGGTAAAGGAGAGAGGATTCTCAATACTGACACTCTTTCACGAAACTTAACACCGACTGCAATATTTTCGACACCTAATAAATCACAGAGCCACGTTGCACTTCCCACGACTGCTTCCCACATGATATCTTAGTGCGTCAAGGAACTAGCACGGGTGTTTAAGGTGGTCAGTCACGTGTTCATAAAACTGAAAAACAACTCGTTTGAAATTTTATTGACCACATGCTACGTTTGACTGAAACTCAATTTCGAGATTAATCTCCCTATTGCATGAGCAGTCTGCTGGATTGCTTGCTTTAGGAAATGTAACTCGATGGTTTGCAAAGCCAAGGTTTAACTATATACCCAATTTCTAGAAATACACCTATTCACCTGCTTTCTATGGCTGAAGCCAAGAAAGCTTATCAACTAACACTAACTTTCTGCAATTATAAAAACCCTTCTGTAGATTTGTTTCTGAAGAAAACCTCACAGGCTGGCAAGATTTATAGCTCTGATACCACTTTAATGACCCTAACCGGCCATTTTCCCAATTTTTACGAATAAATCTCATACAGATTTAAACATATAAATGCATGCAATAAATCATTGATTCAATAACAATAATCCAACAAATATCCCAATAAAACCTCAGCAAATATTATTGCGTAAAACAATAGCAATACAATAGTTATGGGATTTCCACAACCCAAAATCTGAACTACAATATTCAGTAGAATGACAATCAACAGAAAAGAACCTGTGAATGCAATGGCGAACTTTGCTGTGAATCCGCACCGGAGACGAATTGGGGCTACGTCCAATCCTCCTTTGAGCCAAAAGGGTTTCCATCCTGAAGGTTGAATTCGAAAGCTGAAGCTTCCTAATATCTCCAAGAAATAAAATATCATATCATAAAACTAAGCATATCCAAATGAGCCTTCAATCCTTCTTTTAAAGCAATGGCTGTGACTCTTCAGTTTCCCCTCCTTGTCCTTTCTTATTCTCACTTAAAGTCACTTTTTAAATAAATATAACCATTGGTTATAAAGTGACATAATAAAATAAAGTGAGGGATCTTCTGGCATTAAAACGGAAGACCAAACGAACTCGGATGGAGACGTGTAATAGCTTGCTGGAAAGCTCTCGGCGAGACGCTCCGAGTCCACTACTGAAATGCCAGGTACATTGAGTTCTTCCTACTTACTATAAATAGTAAGCACCCTGGAAACCCTGTGGAAACTGATCCGATTGGCCTGAAACTAAAAACACCTAGGACAAACACCCCTCTGATCCTCTACCAGACCTCGGTTAGCCCACTGGACCATGATAAAGTGGCTAACTATAAGGCACGAGATATTGTGCCCAAAAGGGGACATTACAATAAAGCTGCTCTGTGGTGCTGATTTGCAACTCTGGGTTGATCCTTTCCATCTCAATGTTCATTATTTACCTGATTGTTGATCCCTATTTGGGCTACCACATCAACCAACCGTGGAATATGCTGATTGGTTTGCTCTTGGCTTTTAAGCAAAGCATCCAAAAGGAGTGCTGTGCAATTTGGTCTTGGTCCTTGTTACCTCTTTCACCTCTTTCACCAATGCCCTCTAAATGTGACGAATGCTCATAATGTTTCTTTGAGTTTTTTCTTCTATATCCAAAAGCTATTGTTCCAAAAAATCGTCTTCCTGTTTCCTTAGTCTTTCCTGGCATCTTCTTTCTTTGTCCTTGATGGTCATAGAAACTCATTAACCTATTGGATGGTAGAAAAAACTGTGCTTTGATACCACTGTAATATGTTGCCGTGTTCTTTTAATTAAAAATACTATTTTTTTGTATTCTTTTAGACTAGACAGAAGGTGCAGAATGGTTTTTTTTGTTGTTTTGTTGATCATTCAACATCAAACAATAATGAATTGCAGCAGATACAAATTCTGAAACAATATAAACATCATGCAATATAATAAAAGAAAAAATCAAGATTTAGATGTTGATCAAAGTAATGGTTTTTTCTCCCATACAACAGCAACCCAGCTCATTAAATACTCCTAGGTATCTAAATTAAACATACCTAGAAAAAGTTGATGAGTTGTACCCACTACTCAGTCCTGTAAATGTCCAAAATTGGGCACCACAACTTCAACTTCGAGTGCCAAATGCCAATGAAATGATGGAAGGATGTTTGCAGCCCTTAATTGTCACAAATAGGTCCAAGCAAACCCTTCAAAACCGATCAAAACAGCTTCAACAAATCTGCAATAGCCTTGTTATTGATAGGAGCAATTATCCTAATAAATCTACATGTTTCTTGTATAATTAACACCTCAGACCCTCCAGGCTGTATCTTTCAACATTGTAGAAGATGTAATCAGTGAGGGGTTTTGTCCTTACTAACCCAGAAGAAAGGCTCGAAAGAAGCTACAGCCGAAACTCCAAATATGAATAGCTTCAAAGTTTCAAAAGTCTTTATATAAACTTAAAGTCAATACCCTAATTAGGGTTGTGCAACTTTTAATTGAAGTTGGACGCAACTTGAGCCTTTAGTTTCAATTTATTAAGAAAAAAATCTTACGACTCCCTAGTCCTAGGAGTCCCGCCTTTTAAACAACTTAATGTTGATGGGATCTTCAAATAACTTAACTCTAATATTTAAATAAAATTATTGAAATATTTTAACTTTCGTTTAAGACCTTATGGTATTTGAAAACAAAATCCCGGACTGCACAAAAAGTAGAATTATGACCAAACCTGAATAAATTGCCACCAGAGTTACCTATTCTCTTACCCATTAGCCTACGGGAATCCAACAAAACAAGATAGTGGTTCCCCTTGTCAACTCGTTAGGAAGGGGACATTATATTAGGTATGTTACTAGAAAAAAACTCTTGTTGTTAGTCTGGTAGCGATTCATTGTGCTATGGAAGAATAAAATTGCAAATGACCTGCACAATAGTAAGCAGGAGGAAGTGTTGGAGCATTGAATTTTCCATTTATAGGCATCAAATTTACCCGTTGGCATTAATGTTTCAAAGACAAAAGCATATTGGAGAGGTCAAAATGTGAAACCACTTTGGATACATTCAGAAGGAACCTTTTTCGTTGTTTCGCAGGGCAAAAAGGTGGTAGCTGCGAAATGGCGAAATTTCGCTATTTCGTGGGAGTAGAAAGAAAAGAAGTAAAACATAGAGTTATTCGCTATTTCACGAATGGCATTTGTGGGGGAAGCGAAATAGTGATTTTTTGCTATTTCGTGAAGGACTTTTTAAAAGGTTGCGAAATGGCAGAAAAAGAGCATTAAATAGAAGTTGGCCGAGTTACTAGTTGAAGTTTGCTGACAGGATTTTCGCACATTTGAAAGGTCTTGTAAGGAGTATTGAAATTAATGAGCAATAAATTGAATAGATTATAAAGAAGGAAGCTTTTTTACAGGAACAATCAAAATTCTGTGAGCAAAGCTTTCACAAATGCTGTAATTTTGACATGCTGCAAACATGATCTCGCCAGACGATGAAAATGATCGAAATTTAACAATCTAAAACATACCCAGTTCGGAAAATCAAATTTCCTATCTCCAGTCAAAATCTTATGTTCGTACAATATGTTTTGGATTTTTGACGAAAGCCAAATCCGAAAGATAGGTAGTTATTAGTTAATTTGTTGATTAGTTTTTTCAAAGGAAGTTTTTAATTTTAGCATAAGGTGGTGTCTCTTCACCCTAAAGTGGTGTGAAAACCATTCATCCACATATATATGTGGTGTAAAATGTAATAAAAAAAATATATAAAAAATAACAGATAAGAAAAGGGAGGAAGATGGTACTGTAGGAAGATAACATGGATGGTGACTGCAACTAAAATGTAAATCAACTGTATTCACTTTTTTGATTAATACAAAGAAAATCTGTTTCCTGTCCAACATTGAAGAAGTAAGTTTGTTGTTTTTGATTGGATTGGTCCTTTGCATTTTCAGTTACACAAAGTTTTCTTTTTATTGTTAGATGTCGGAAAATTGAAGTTTTTAATATTAGTTTTCGAGTATCAAGGGTTGTATATGAAGCTCTCATCTATACAAATCCTTGTCTAATTGGTTTCCTGCCAAGGAATTAAAATTCATTTAGACTAAAACAAATATTATTATCAATTCATTCTTGATGTCATTGGGGAGGGAATCTAAAATTGAATTGTAGAGTGTACATGAGAGTTCAAACAAATCTTGACTACATTCCGCCCAATTAGTTGGATAAGGGACTAGCCCGTGTATCTCCTCAAAGAAGGTTTTTTACAGTTGTATAAATATTGAAGTTCTTTCTTTTCATCCTTTCGAAATATACTATCTCGTACCCAAAGCATTTTCCTTATACACAAATACAAATTCAATTACAAAACATTCATAAGCATTCATAATATTCAGACACCAAGTAAGAATCAAATATTCTTATTCTGACTAGACTCACGTAAAATTTGCCATACTGACAGATCAAGGAAATTTAAATTCACTATAGAAAAGCACCTTTGTGTTTAGGGTGAGGGTTTACCCACCTAGGTTTAGCGAAGCCTAAAGTGCAGGCAAATTAGATTATTCCCATTCGTTGGCCAAGACGTATTGAAGCAATCTAGGAGAATTGGCAAAAGCTCTTGGATTTCCAATCTACAGTTTTATGAACCAACATATTGGCGACTCTACCAGGGAGTTGTAAATAAGTTTTCCAGAATCTTTGTTGACAAAAGTTTACTTTGCTGGAAGGAAGACCCCAGAAGACCAGCAAACAATATTTTCCTTGAAGAGAGGTGGCGACTCTATTTAATAAAAAAATTCAGTCAGGGACTCTGCTAAGGAAGAAGACCCAGAAGGAGATAAGTAAAGTTTTCCTCTTTGAAAGAGGTGGTGACTCTATTGATAATAACCTAATGTATAAAGAAATAAGTTTTTACAAATTCAGATATTTCAAATGTACCAAAATAAACAACCATTTCAGAGAAAACTATTTGTTCCGGATGGCATCAGGCCGATGGATCTCAGAAGATTTCAATGTATTCCTAATAAGTTATTCCCTAAACTTTCACAACTTGTACCAAAGTTTCATGGGGAATGGTATGAATCAACACTTGGGCATGTTAATGCATTCTATACATTTATAGAGGATCATGAAATTAATACAGAGGATCAGGTTATGAAGTTATTTGTCAGAACTTTAAAGGATTATTCAAGACAAGCATATGAATCTCTTCCTACACAAAGCATCTCATCATGGAGAGAGTTCGAGCAATGGTTTTTAGATGAGTTTCATGGTATAAGTTAAGAAGACGAGTATTTATATACACAAAAAGACTCAATATCATACCATAAATTCAGATCCTTGTACAGATTTTTCCTTCAGTAGCTATGAAGAAAATGATAATTCCAAATGTGGTTACATATCTCAGATACTTAAGCATGCATTTCTTGGTGCAGCGAAAAAATCCATCAAAGGAGAGAAGATGAGGGAAAGCAAACTAGTTATTAATTCGTGTGTGGATAGGATATGTGAAATAGATGCAGATGTGAAAAGGGATGAGGATAAAGAGAACGTGTGCTCCAAATTAGAAGAAGTTTAGAATTGCATTATGGAAGAAGAACCCTACATGTATTACTTGGATGCATTTTTTAGTTTGGAAAGATATGAAGGTGTATCTTCAGCACATTTGTTGATAAGAATGGTGAACATTTATCAAGAAATACGTTCATACATTATGCCTCTGCGCAAGGAATTAATAAATAAAATTTGTGAGTTGGGAATCTCACTAGGTGATCCTTGTGTAAAGCTCCTTGTGCATATATTAAAAGAAGATGATGAATGCGAAGAAAAATACACAGAATTGAAACAAAACCCTAATGAAATTCCAAATTTAGATGAAGAAGAAATTTTGAATCAGTTTGAAGAAAAATCCTTTGTTGAGGAGACTTGTATGGAAATAGACTGCAAGGAATGTAAAAATGAGGAAGAAAATTTTCTCAGTTCAGAAGAAATTTCAGACTTTTTAGATACGGAATACCAAAGACATGTTCAGAGAAATGGTCTATTTTTTTTCTCAAATTGCCAGAATAAACAGATAAGTGGATTAAAGCATATTCAGGAGAGACTTGATGAAGCAAATGATAATTCCCAGGAAAATGATATGTTAGAAGGATACATATATTGTGGCGAGTATAATAGAAAATGTGTGCCTGGAAGTGATTGTGAAAGTTCTTCGAATGATGAAGCTCCAGAGGAATATGCAGAAATGTTTAATCCATTTTGTGAAATAGACTTACATTCAGACTATGGGGATGAAAGAGCATTGCATACAGAGCATATACAGGAGGAAGTTTCAACGGATGACATGGATGAAGATTTTGATCCTATTAATAGAGAAGATGATGATCTCAAGTGTACACATTCAATGAAGATGTGAATTTTGATGATCTCTTACATGATAAAAAATCTAATGATCCAGAGGGAAACTCTCATGGAAGTATGTCTGATGGAGGAATAGATAAATATTTTTTACAAAATACTCCTGAAGATAATATATGTCGAGTAGCATTGTGTGAGAGAAAAGAGGAAAATGTATTCATGGATGACCTAAATTTTTCAAATTTACTGCATAATGAGGATGAGACACTTAATGAATACATGCAATCTGATCAGCATATAAAAGAAGGAAAACCTAAATGTAATTTCAATCTTCTTCAAGATCTTTTTCATGATGAAACATCAGAAAATCCAGAGGAAAGCTGGAGTAATGTACCTTGTTTTGAAGATGAACAACACAATGTTGAAAGCATGGAAATATTATCAAAAGATGCAATCAATAAAATAAGTGATGTTTCAGACTCTAATACTATAATGACTTCAGCAATGGTGGAAGTTTTAGACTTTCATAAAGAGGGTGTGCTTTTTCAAAGTTGTCATAATTAGAGTAGTGACAATGCGACTGAATTCATGGATTTTCAGGGATATAATGGTTTAATTTTTTTATCAATCCCTTTGATAGGACTAAATCAGGACATCAGTGTAATTCAGAATGAAAATATCTATGCACAATAGAAAATTTGATAACGGAGGATGTTGTAATGTATATGTCTGTGGACTATATGATAAGGGAAGATATTACAAGGAGTATGTGTATAATTGAAGATACCTATTATCAGAGAGAGCAAGTCCAGTTGGTTGAGGGAAAATATCAACATATTTTATCAGACATATCTCAGTATTATTTTCACATTGATGTCAATGAAATGTGATGAAACAAGATTTTTGACAGAGGCAAGTATTGCTTTTGCATTTCTGTTTCCTGTCCAAGATTGAAGAAGTAAGTTCGTTGTTTTTGATTGGATTGGTCCTTTGCATTCTCAGTTACACAGAGTTTTCTCTTTATTGTTAGATGTCGGAAAATTGAAGTTTTTAATATTACTTTTCCAGTATCAAGGGTTGTATACAAAGCTCTCATCTATACAAATCCTTGTCTAATTTATTTCCTGCCAAGGAATTAAAATTCATTTAGACTAAAACAAATATTATCATCAATTCATTCTTGATGTCATGGGGGAGGGAATCTAAAATTGAATTGTAGAGTGTACATGAGGGTTCAAACAAATCTTGACTACATTCTGCTCAATTAGTTAGATAAGGGACTGGCCCGTGTATCTCCTCAAAGAAGGTTTTTTAAAGTTGTATGAGTATTGAACTTCTTTCATTTCATCCTTTCGAAATATACTATCTCGTACCCAAAGCATTTTCCTTACACACATACAAACTCAATTACAAAGCATCCATAGACATTCATAATATTCAGACACCAAGCAAGAATCAAATATTCTTATTCTGATTATACTCAAGGAAGTTTAAATTCGCCATAGAAAAGCACCTTTGTGTTTAGGGTGAGGTTTTACTCACCTAGGTTTAGCGAAGCCTAAAGTGCAGGGGAATTGATTTATTCCCATTCGTTGGTCAAGACTGATTGAAGCAATCTAGGAGAATTGGCAAAAGCTCTTGGATTTTCAATCTACGGTTTTAGGAACCAACAAGAAGATTGTAGTCTTCTCGATGCCTCTCATCAGCAGCCATACCCTTAAATAAAACTTCTAAAAAATGTGAATTCTCTCATTTCTACTGTGTTAATCCAAATTTTCAATTGTTTAGCCTATAGGATAACAGTTTAATGCATATGAGGATATAAGGAAATATAATAGAACACAATATTACTAGAGAACTCACAGATACTTCTTTATTAATTCCATCAAGTGTTTACAATGTATGCACACAACAAGTACCACAATGCCAACATTACAATGATATCTCTTGGATGCAAGTACATGACATATATAGATGTCGAGGGAGTTGCAAGTACCAACTGTCGCAACCATTCCCAACTACCTATCCCTCGACCAAACTAACAAGTACTAACAATACTTAGTTTTACATGACAACATCATCCCCCCCAAAAGAAAGTCGTCTATGGATGACACAAAACAAAATGGGGATGAAATAACTATAGAAAAAATCAAAACTGAGGTGGAAGTTGAGAAAATGTCCCTGATGAGGAGGGTGTCGGCGGTGGTGTAGACGCTGCCAATCATGCTCTGAACTCATACACCTGCTTTGTCCTTTGTTTCAGGTCGCTCTCAGCCAATATTTGTTGGTCCATAGCAGTCTTTACCATATAAGCTGCCTCCAGGACCTCCTTATTCTTCTTGTTGGTTGTCTCCATAGCACTAGCTAGGTGAGTCGCCACTATGACTCTCTTTGCCCGTGTGTCCTCCAACTGAGCTACCAAAGCGCCTTTCTCCGTCCGTTGCACCTCCAATTGCGGTACCAAAGCTTCCCTCTCAGTTGCCCACGTCTGAGCTAACTCATCTCTATGATGCTCCTTAATCCCCTGGAGTCAAGCGACCATCTCCTCTCGGGCTGCCACTGTTGCCAGTCGCTCGGCCTCAGCTTTCGATGGCACGTGCTGAGTCCTTCTCAACTCGTAGTAGCCCTCATGGAAAACCTGCTCCACCTCCCGCAATAGGGACTGAACCGGACTCTCACCAACATGCTGCGAGAAGCCCCAACTGTCCAACATCTCTAAGGTCTCAGTGGTTGGCCATCCTCGAGACTCGAAACATCGGTGGAACTCTCGAGGGCAACCCGTTCTCACAAGTTCCAACAACTCCTATACTTGTCGTTCAACCACCGCGTGGCCTTGTGACTGAGCCAAGGCCACTATCTGCATGGCTCCTGCAACCACATCTGCGATATACTGATCCAGGTCAGTAAGCTCCTGCTGAGGCTCTCATGTGCCTACAACATGTCGAGGAGTCATGGCCAACTGTCGAATTGGTGGACGCTTCGTCAACTGCCCGACTGGTGAATTCTCTGTCAAGCTCCACTACCTCAGATGGTATCTGTCGTCGTGGTGAGAGGATGGCGGTTTTCACAGAGGCCATCGGTGTAATATGGAAGCGGTTGAGCCAAGCCCTCATATCTGCGTGGGAAGTACCACTCTCCAATCCTTGCACTTCCATCCCTGTTGGCTGCTCCACCAACTCAGTCCCGATTGCCTCTGTCTCAACCACCACCATGGCCTTCGTCTCGACCATCGCCATGGCCTCCGTCTCGACTGTCTGAATTGCCTCACTCGACATCTCCTGCTGTACCAACTGCCCTGGAGCCTGAACTATCTCAGCCGCTCTTGGCTTCTCAATTGCGGAAATAACATACTTGACCACTACTGTCGTTTCCCCACTCGGAAGTACCATGACGACCGGGGCCCTCAACTGGCCAAAGTCAGGACTGGGGGTTGTCACCGTCGTACCAAAGCAAGTTGGTGGGGTCAACTGGGCAACCCCAGACGAAAGTGGTGGAGTGAAAAGGACTCTCTGAGTGCCACCGTTGGAAGGTGTGAGTGTGTCCACTCCTACTCATGCTCCTATCTGAGAGTCCACTACCTCCTCAGCTGCGTGACTCACTCAACCTACTATCCAAAGACTATCTCCACTGGCTTTTGATGTGTCACCCGATTTCGCGCGACGACTATTATCATTGCCCTTATCAGACCCTGATTCCGAAACCACCACCTGGCTCTTCCTCTTCACACTTGACCGCACAGCGCCACTTGTGGCCAAAATATCCAAGTGCCGCCAATACAGAATGGGTGGGTGGCCAGGCTCCACAAGACCCTACGACTTCACCTCGAGTTTGTCAAGAGGTATGTATGTGTGGGTGGCCTCGAGAAAGAATCCGATGGCATAATGCGACATAAAATGTCTTGTGCTGCAATGTCATGAATTCACACATTCTGTCAGCAAGTAGGGATGCCCAGTCATACACCACGCCATTCCTAATGCCATTCATTAGGACATTCTGAGGTAGTGCAATGTGCGAGGCTCGGCTTGAGCCTGTGAGTCGGCTCTTAACTACATCCATTAGACATCTGCACTGGCTTGCTGCAACAAAGGACTTCTTTATCCCGTGGCTCTTGGAGGTGCTAGTAGTCAAATTCTTTTCTACTTGTGTCAAGTCCATCTTTCCCAACAATTCCTTCAACCGCCGGCCGTATGCCCTTACGTTCACCTTCTTTCCCCGCTTTGTACTGTAGATCTTCACCATGATCTTGTTGTCGTCCCGAAGCAGTCAGAAGTCACTCTAGAATGCTTTCTTCCATTCATCCCATGTGTTTTTACCTTTGTTCTATCAATGTTAGAGAGTCAGTCGATGGCTACTCCGCGCAGGGTAGCAGGGTACTGCACTACCCATTCGTCATGGTCGGTCACCCCGTTGGCAGACCAAATTGTCTCGCATGTTTTGTAGTGCCGTATGGGGCCTCCTTTCCCATCCCCTGTGAATTTCGACAATTTTTACTTAATTGCCATTAATGTATTCTTTTGTGGCTTCAGTCTGCTGAGAACTCTTGAACCACTGGGAACTCCTGAACTGCTGGGCACTCTTGAACCGCTGGAAACTCCTGAACTAGGTATAGTTGAATCGAACAGGTTGTTGTGATCACCGTGCTCTTGTGTCTTCCCGACACCTTTGACCGCACCGATATCCCCTACTTTTCTATTCGTGGTCTCCCTTTCCCTTTTGTTCTCTGGTTCCACCCTTGGCGGTGTAATTGTAAGGTATCCCAACCTATGTCGAGTCTCCTCAATTAATTCACGTACAACATCCCCTTCGGCCACTCCGCCTTCAACCCGATTACCCCCTTCAACATTGTATGCCTCGTGTCCTTTGTGGCCTCCGGTTCCACCTTAGACACTTCCTGGATTGCCTTCGGTCGCTTCTTCTCTTTCCGATTGTCCCTCGACAAGTTTTCGTAGCCTTCACCTTCGCTCTACTTGCTCTTCCAATCTCAGGGCCCGCTGGTAGGCCTCGTAGTCTTCTTCCTGTCCTCTTTGGGTACGGTTTCTGTCTTTATTCAGAATGTTTGGCATTAATCTTTCCTCTCGTAGGGGTTGAGGATATTTTGACGCCTTCTGCTTTCGTCACTCTCCTCTTCTTCCCTCCGGCTATTTTCTTCGTATCGCTGTAAAATTTGTTGGCGATAGTTTTCTCTATAAGTCTCTTCTCGACGGTTCTGCAGAGCAAGGAATGTTTGGGCAAATAGTCTGTGCAACTGGTACATCAACCAATCTACTGCGGGGCTTACACTGAGGGCAGTCCACACTGCGCTCTCCATAACTTCTTCTCGTGCGGCGTCCCTTCAGACGTAAGTTTTGATAGACGCTTGCAGTAGGGCTATGAAGTTTGCTGTCAATGCCCTTTCACTTTCAAACAACTCCTCAAACCCTTCTTTGTTTTCGTGACTGCTGCTTGCACTTTCGTCCACTAGTTGGCGCATTATACTCCCTTCGCCATTAACACTCCATCACTCTCAATTTCGTATCGACAACGACGCTAGATGTTACCTTGTAGGGTAATAGAACACAGTATTACGAGAGAACTCATAGATACTTCTTTATTAATTCCATCAAGTGTTTACAATGGATGTACACAACAAGTACCACAATGCCAACATTACAATGATATCTCTTGGATGCAAGTACATGACATATATAGGTGTCGAGGGAGTTGCGAGTACCAACCGTCCCAACCATTCCCAACTACCTATCCCTCGACCAAACTAACAAGTACTAACAATACTTAGTTTTACCTGACAACATTAATGTTATTTAACTAGGATGCTGGCTTGTCTATAAAAGTGGTTTCTTTCAAGATGAGCAACAATGACACCATTTTCCCTCATTCCAGCTGTTCCTTTCTTTATTTTACATAGATCATTCACAAACTGAGCAAATGCCTTCATCTCTTTCAAATGGCCGCCATATGGGGAACAAATTTTGAGTGGAACAAAATTTTTGATGAATATTTCTTTGTCGACATCTAATTTTATCAGCAGGATAGATAGTGGTCTATCCTTATGTAAGAACACCCCCTCTTCTTAACGATTTTTTTTTGTGTTCTATTTATAAAATCAGATGTATAGCTGTATAGTTCTTTTAAAGTTTGCAAAGATATTCTGTTTGATTGGGAAAGTTTACATTGAACAATCCTTTATATAAGAACTCAAAGCACACAAAAACTAGCAAGCAAGAATGACAATGATTTTTAAAATATGAATTTCTGATCCTCACCAACAAACATGCGTCTCAAAGTTGCCTTTGATTTCAACAAGGATTTTAGTGTGAGGAAATTTGCGGCAAATCTCGTGATACTAGGACGAGCCAACTCCTTTTGCCCCGTGAATTACCTCATCATGCTAAGGACCAATGCATAATTGTAGATAAACTTGCAAATGTTTTTGGCCTTATCAACACATGATTTGACCCATTCAAGCTGGCCAATATCCTTTAACATGAGGTCAAGGCAATGGGCCTTACATGGAGACCAAATTTTTTTTCAGGTGCCTCTCCATCAAAAGGTTATCTGCAGCAATTTTAAATAAATTAGAAGTTTAGATATGTTAAGAAAATTTTAAATAAATTCATATATAACTCTCCATCAAAACTTAAAAAGTTAGAAGTTTACCTGCAGCAACATAACTTGCTGCATTATCCGTCACTACTTGCACCACATTTTCTTCCCCCACCTCATGTATAACTTCCTCAATAACCTCACATAAGTATTTGGCATTCTTCGCATGCGAGGAAGCATCAACATACTTCAAGAACATGGTGGATCTTGGAAGTAAAACAAAATAATTATCAATTATCATGGATCAATAAACAAATCAAAATCAAAATTAAATTATTCAATGCATTTAGGGAAGTAGAATGATCAATCACCTCCACAGTAAACAAGAAAATTTAAGAGTGTCCTATTCCTCCTATCTGTCCAACCATCTGTCATGATGGTGCAACCCTTTTGGCTCCAAGACTGTCTGTGGTCCTCTAGCTCAACTTTCATATCATTAACCATTTCTAACAAGAGGGGGCCACTTAACTCAACATCAGGAGGGGCTTTAAAACCCGCCCCACAAATGGCTACGACATCTATCATGCCTTGCCAATAAGGAGACCTGTCACAAATAGATTATGATTAATTATTAGACAAAGCATAGTTCAACTTCAAACTATAAATTTTAAAATTTAATTTTAAACTTAAAGCAATCAAATAAAAAACAATTACCTGGCTGCAACAAATGGAATGTTGCAAAAGTACCAAAACTTGCAAATTTGTTTTTGTGCAACATCATGGACCTCCTTGTTCCAACCCATGCTCTCAAGCGAGGGTTGTGCACCAGGAGTAGTGCATGGCACAAAATAATTGTCCAACTTTGATTTCTGGACTCTAGGGCCAAGGGTAATAGTGCCACTAGAAGGAGCAGCAGTAGATGCACTAGCACTAGGACGAAAGGGAGGCATGAAAGAACCCTCTCCAATACAACCTGCAAATGTGGATGCGGATGGGGATGCAGTTGTGGTTGTGGATGTGGATATGGATGTGGATGTGGATGTGGATGGATGGGAGCCAATAGCATTTATCTCTTCTTGTTGCCTCTTTTTAGTTTCCTTTTCTTCCTCAAATTTTTATAACCGGACATACCAGTAATGAATTGCCTCGGGAGTTGCCTTTAAACCTATTGATGCCACCATGATAAATGTCTTTACAAAATGAGCATTTTGTTTGGTTTTTTTGTCTACCAGGAAACTCTTCAGTATATTTCCAAGATTCACACTTTGGAGGCATTGGGAAGAATTAATGTTTTCAAAACTTGATGGCTGCTGCAATATGACAAAATTACGAACAAAATTAAAATTTTGTGCATTGTATTTTAGAATAGTCAGCAAACCCTACATTTTTTTTAGACAAAATTGTAAAATCATGTTTACATTTTTTTCTTAAAAAAATCAAGGGTTTTCTATTGTTCTACTTCTCTCATTGAAGTATGCAATCTATATTTTAATAGAAAACATTCAAGATTTGGAAAGTTAAACTTCAAAAAATTAAATAAAAAATGGAAAATCCATAAACATACAAAAAAAATCAACAAAATCTACAACATTTAACATTGATCTCTTTCAAATGAGTTGAGAAGTCTTGGAACAACTGTTATGGACTCCTTGATGCTCTCAATGCAAACCTATGCCTCTCCGATGTGATTTTATGGACTCCTTGATGCTCCTCTTCCCTGCAAGTTTTAAACCTATGGCCTCTTGTTTTTCTTTCTCTCTCTCACTTTTCCTCTCTTCTCATAACAAGCAAATAAAATGCGTTTTAGGGTAAATTAGACAACATATGTATAAAAAAAAGGAAAAAGTCTTTATTTATTTATTTTTATTTGCAGTCAGTGACTGCCGGCGGCCCGTGGGTTGTCAAAACTCGCACAACCTGCGGCGAGTTATGGATCACTGCTCTAACCTGTTGCAATGCTACAACAATCAACAAGGAAAATCTTCTTCAAACTACTGGTCCATGAACCTCCAAATACCCATTTAGAAACTGTTATCTCTGAATAGGTTGAGCTTAGGGAAATAATAATAGGGAAAACTGTTATCTCTGGATATTTGTTCTTCAAGTTCAAACTATTGGTCCACGAACCTCCAAATACCCATTTAGAAATTTCTCCCTTTTTCAAATTTAATTTCAGCTTAGGAAAATAATAATAAGGTGACTTAATTTAATTTCTACTGAACTCACCTTGAAGTCAATTCAATACTCTATTAAATAATTAAATTAAGTTGCCATTAAATTATTATTTTTCGACAACTGAAATTTTTATTATTCAATTAATATCTAATATCCAAAACAAAGGGACATTACTCCTTAAAACTAATATTTTCCATTTTTTCACTAGTTTCCTGAACTTTCATGCCATTTTTCAATTCAACTGCAGATGGAAACAATTACCTCTTGTGCTGCACCAATTCAAGTGCAGATGGAAATTTAGGCCTCTGGTGCATCTTTCCCGGTTCCTTGAATCTCTTACATCACTAAAACTGATTCTCTATTCATTTTTGTTTTCGGCTTCACCTTGAAGAAAACATCAGTATAATTTTTCTAATGATGGTTCTGCTTGAATGATTCTCAGTTATAATTAAAAGGCCGATAGTAGATGTTGGATAACACAGCCTTATTCCATAGTTGAAAAACTTGGACTTGGCAATGACTCGGCTTGTCCAAAAATTTAAAAATCTCAGGACTTGCCAAAAACTCGGGGAAAAACTCAGGAATAATTTAACAAATTTATTGATTATTTGAAAATACATTAATTTTTAAAATATTGTTGAAAAACACATATATACTGAAATTGTAGAATATATTACCAATTTCCATAATATATAAATCAAAATTTGTATTTAATAGAAAATACACCAAAAACTAAGTTCAACCTAGAATACATTTGAATATTAAGTTTCAATATCGATGAATATTATAAAACGTTTGAAGTGTAAGTTGCCAATTAAAAAATGAAATATATATTTACTTGCACACATTTATTTATTTCTTTCATTACTTTTGTAAGTAAGGTAACTATTTACCATAGTTTTGACATTAATCTAAATAACTTATTTACCATTAATTTTAACATTATTTAGATTAATGTTTAAATAAAGTAATATAATTACATCTAAAACTCACATGAATAAATTTTTAGATGTTAAAGTTTTTAATTTTTTTTAGCCCCGTTGTTTTATAAAGGCCCTGTAATCCTTTGATTTTATTGTATTTTATTAAGATAGTTTCTCTTTTTAAAATAGATACATAAATTATTATGGCTGTCGCTTTGAGAACCAAAATTGAAGTGAGAGTTTTACATCTTATCTTTATCATATGATGTTAGGGTATAATAAAAGTGCAGAAAAAAAACCTATTTTTTCCCATGCCATCGCACCCTGTGCCCTAGTCTTGCTTCACATGTGCAAGTTGTGCCACAAAATTGACTGAAAATGCATTAAAACGTTTACTTCTTACCACGGTTTCATTTTGGTGAGTTTCTTGCAGATTTTGGAAGAAAACTTGTGCGTTTTAGACGAGTTTCCTGTGAAATATCCTGTGACTATGAGTTTTTACGTGAGTGACTTGCCGCCAGTTTTGGCTTGCGATTTCTGTGAGTTACAGGTGTTTTTTCATCCATGCCTTAGGCAACCTTTGACATTTACATTTTGGCATTCTGAAGGATATGTACCATCTCTGTAGCAAGAACTTCCGAGACAAAGAATGGTTCCTGATTCTCCAATTTTATCGAATCGCTTGTGATCTTGGATTCGCCATGTGATTCTTTGGTATGATTCGAAAAATGGGATGCAACTGATCCTGAAACCAAAAAATCTTCACTGGCTGCGAATAAGCAATTAAACCCTTGTATTTAACAAATAAAAGATCTGAGAAACTTGAGGATGAAACAAGCATCCCGAGCAATAATGATACACAGAACCTTTGCATTGTAAGGCATTTTGTATTTGTAGCAGCCTGATAGTATATAAGCCTATTTAGACATGACAGTTACTGCGGGTTTTCTGAATTTCAATCCACTGAATGGAAAATAGCTGATGCATAAGAAAAGATTTCTTGACAGTAGTGCCCGTAGTCCTATACTTGAATGCATCTCGTACCACTGACTATGAAAATGCATGGTTCTTCCTGAGCAGATTTGTTGACTTGGTGTATATTGTTAGTAAATTTTCCAAAATGTACAAAGTACAAATTTTCAGAATTAATACAGATTATCCTTTGTGATTAGTAGTACAATATTTCTGCTCGCTGTTTTTGAAAATTTCTTTTATTGCAATTTTTTAGCTGCCTTAGGTTAAAGATATTGCTTCAATATAAAAAGTTGAAAAGAAAAATCACACTATCAAAATTGCTTACAAGAGCTGTAGAAATGTGTCTAGCATATAATACGGGGGATTTCGTGTATTGCTTTTATTCCCAAGGAACTACCCTTCTGTAGGTCTTCTTTGCAACTTTTAAGAGAATTTCTGAAGATGAAGATATGTTATAATATAATTTTGTTTGTTTGTTTGTTTGTAGTTTGCCATATACACAGGTTTGTTGCGTGTATGGATGAGTGAAATCTGTCATTTTTATGGAACGTAAGGTTGTCTATTCCCGCATGTAAAGGAAAATTGGATAGTGTTTGGTAGCACTTGTGGGTGACTCTTTTCGTTTTTGCACATAATAAGAGCTGCTTGATTGTAATATCCCAAACAAGACCAATAGACAAAATAGATGAATTGTACAGAATCAGATCAGCAAGTGTGAGATTAAGAACTTCAAATGTTATTACAATCTGTTGCTGCTCACGCAAGCTTGACAATTGGCCTACTAATGATAGGTATCGGCGTTGTGATTCGCGGATGCTGATACAGAATTAGCAAGTACAATGATGCAAAGTGCCAATCAGAGATATATCTGTTATGAAACCGATCTATGCTTAATGGCATCAATGACTTAAGTTGCAAATACCAATTAGGGACTGTCCCAGTGAGTACTGCGATCAATGATGCGGTATGTATGTTAATGCCTCGATATTGCAATAAAG
This sequence comes from Thuja plicata, assembly GCA_018584345.1. NCBI lineage: Eukaryota > Viridiplantae > Streptophyta > Pinopsida > Cupressales > Cupressaceae > Thuja > Thuja plicata. The sequence continues at coordinate 663,131 of MU225200.1, forward strand.
CAGTGATCCAATGATAGAAGGCACCAAATACTGTCAGATGAATATGCTGCAGGTATTATCAAAGTGAGCCAAGATGCTGATCACAATGATAGGATATAGTCTCCACAATTGCTGTGAGTGTTTTCCGTATGTTGCCAATCGCATATGATGACTGCACACAGGTTGATGGTGAGTGAATTCTGCAAGTAATGATGCCTCTAAGTAAATCAGATGTTTGCTTATATCGACGCAGTGACATTGCCAATGTCAGAATTGATTCCGAACTGTGATGATGATCACCGAATGTAGTGTTGCCTTGAAAAGCTGGTCCGAACTGGTATGGTGTGCTCCTTCCCACCATAGCGAATATGATTGCCGATATGGTATGGTTGAAGTCTGATAAATCATAAAATCGCTGATCTGATTTAGTGTCACCGAAGTATTGCTCCTGATGAAGTTGCTCATCCGAATTAGGATGTATTTGATGATCTGCAATCGAACTCCTGGCCCCAAAAATGTCGCTGATCTCCAAAGATGTTTGACTCCTCTTGCAATCACTAGTATCAAATGGTTACTATTCTGAATGCTCCAAGAATGTATTGCTGATCCTTATCTGATATTGTCGCCGCTCTGCAGAGGATATATTGCTGGCATTAGTCGAATTAGGTCATGTAGTGACTTCACCTAATTGGAGAAATAACAGACTAGGGAGGATATCTCACCTCCGAAACTGCAGCTCCAATTCGAATTCCCAAATAGGAATCACAAACACAAAATGATGTAATGCTGATTGATGCTTAAGATCTACAATCAAGTGCATATAAATATGAATCTATAACACCTACAAATCAAAGGGTTTGCCAACCCAAATGGGCACCGCATGTTGTCCCCAATTTTAGCAGAATGAAAATTAGAGACAACCCTTCAAAACTTTATCCATTTTTGCATTCTAAGGCTCCCGACACACATTTCAAGGTGTATTTCCATCTGCATGGTGTTCATTGGCAAATCAAAACTCCTCGATCTCCATTTTGTTAAGTTTCAGTGACTTAAAGCTAGTTTTTCTTGCAATTTCAGGTCTCAGAGACATCATTACAAGTAACTTGCATTACAACTTGTAATGTAGGGTCCAAGACCCGACATTACAAGTAACTTGCATTGCAACTTGCAATGTAGGGTCCAAGACCTGACATTGCAAGTAACTTGCAATACAACTTGCAATGTAGGGTCGTAGACTTGACATTACAAGTAACTTACCTCTTTAACATGTCAAATCGGAACTTTGGGCTGCCGATGCAAGTAGTAATATGAGTTGTCATTGCAAGTTGTATTGCATTACAACTTGCATTTCGGGTTCGAGGACCCAAATCACAAGTTCATTCTTGTTGCACTTATCATCGAGTCCCCAAAACCCAACGTGGATGTTATATGCCTTCCTTAGATGTCATTGGGTCTTGAGGACCTGTTGACAAGTTTACAATTTCCCCATGCACGGTTTGTTGCAAGTATGTTACTTGCAGTGAGGTCCTGAAGACCTGACTGCAAGCAAAATCCTACCCGAATACATTTGCAAAACATTTTTATTTCCACACTTGTAATCTTACTTCTAGGACCGGATTGCAACCTCAAAGTGCATTATCATTCACTTGTAATTGGGTCTCTAGGACCTGATTACGACGACAAACTTGCACATTTTCTTTGCATACTTAGAATATGTTTTTGCTAATTACAAGTGAAAATATGCATTTTTTCACATCTTGCAATGCAATCCTCAAGACCCGAAATTCACTTATGACCTCACATTTGTGTCATTTTAGACCTGCCCTTGTTAGTCCCGTTTGCACACACGTTCCTCCCTCATGTTAAATTAAGGCACGAGCCTTATTTTGTAACACCTTTAGTTGAAGAAAGTGTCATGTGTTCTCCAATTACACATGATGATAGTTTTAGTACAAAGAAGACATGTGATAAAGTTATAAGACATGAAACATATCATAGTGTTCGGAACAGAGATTCCTAATGTCCACATAGAATAGAAGGTTTGCAAAGCAAGGAAGAATGTGTTTGAGACAGTGATCAAGATAGTAAGCAAGCTATGGGGATGCAAACATGGATTTCAGTATGCTTCAAGACAGTAACTTGTAAAGTAGGAAACATTGGTTTGTAAAGTGCATAAAGTAGTGTTTTCCAAAGCTATTGGACAACAAGAGTAGTGCGAGAGCACAACATGAAGACTCAAATGAGATTTCATGTGATTTGTGTTCAAGGGAGTTTCATATGCAAAGACAACCAGTGCAAAGGTGTTTTCTAAAGATGCTTTCACCCATATACAGGTTTGAAGACTCCAAGCACTCACAATCTAGCAACGGGAAGACCATTTTGCGACATGAAGACCTCTTTGAAAGATGATGATGTATTATGTAATACATAATTTAAATATAGTTTTGACAAATAACTTGTAAAGTCAAAATTTGTAATTGCATGTGATCACATTACATGCAAAGTTGTATTTACATGCAATCACATTGCAAGTCAGATAAGAGGACTTGCAATTTTGAATAGGTCAACAACAGTTAGTTAATTTTTCCACCTTTTTCTCTCAGTCTCTCACCTATATATAAGAGGGTGCTCTATGTAATTATCTTATCTTTTGGCAATGCAACCCAATTCTGCCAATTTGTTGAGAACTCCAAGACTTTGAGCTTAGATGTAAATCATATTGCATTCAATTAAAGAGGCAAGCTGCTTTCACACTTTGTGCTGATTCAAGTTGTCATGCGACAACATTTTCTAGAGATTGATTGTGAGTGTTGTTCTATTTTCAAGAGGGATTTAAACTCGATCTTGCAGACTTTGAGCTGCTTATTGTGTTTAGAGTTATATTTAGGTTTTTAGACTTGCTCTTGTAGATTTTGAGCTGCTTATCATGTTTGAAACTTGTGTAGAATACTAAAGCAAAGATATTCTTTAAGCTGCACGTATGTTTTACTTTTGTTCCTGAATTCACATAAGGAGTTGTAGAAAGACTTTGAGCTTTAATGGGCTCTTGTTGTTAACTTTGCCAAATTGTACGTGAAAGTCTATTATCAAAAAGAATCGTGTATTTTGAAATAAGAGAATATGACAAAAGGAGAACAACCATTCTGAAGAAAGAGGATATGGTGAATGCAATGCCCATTGATCAACTTAGTGTACATATTTTAGGTCTTAGTTAGGTATTAGGTGTTTTCAGTAAGAATAGACAGGGGGAGCCTTCCCTCATAATTAGGAGAGACCGTGTCTCAGACATTGTGGTTGGAACCACTATTTTGCAATTGATTCCAAAACTGTCAGTTGCAAAATATCCATCCAATACCACAAACAATTAAATTTGAATTAGGTCCTACTTAGGTCAAGGTGGCACAAGTGCACCCCGTTGAAAGGCTAGCTCTGGGGGGACCAAAAGAGCTCATAGAAAGATCAAAATAGGTTCGATTAAAAAGGGGAAATGACATTGGTAGACAGTCTAGAACAAAATCAGAGGAAATGAGAAATGGCTGGGTTGACTATCTCTTGTGAATACCTTGTTGTCTAACCTTGAAATTTAAGAATCACCCATTTTATGAATATGTAATGAGCCTAGAAATCAACAAGGATGTCAGGTGATTAGTTGTTGATTCAAAATGATTGGCAAACTTAGCAAATATAAGAAATTTGATCCGAAGGGCAGTGCTTGGGACACCTAAAATAGGCTCACTTGATTTGATTGGACTCATATTGGTTCTAGATTTAGATTTGGTTGGATGCGTTGCTAAAAAGATCTCTATAAAAAATGCATGGATTATTTTGCCTGTGTGTCTTTAGAACAGTCTAATTTTTTTATATAAACCTGGATATAGCAATAGCAGGTTTATTCTCTCATTTGTATTTAGTGGTATTCAGTTTTTTTCAGAGAGATTGCCATTTGTTCCCAGTATAAAGTACTCTATCAAATTCTGCTCATATTAATTTTATATATGTTTCCTTAGAGACTCTTTTAGAAGTATCAGAGAGCAATTATTTCATTTGATAATTTTATGGGGATTCAAATGCTTCTAGGATAATTGCAAAGCCTAAGATGAAGCTTTATAAGAATGCCTAAGATGAAGCTTTATAAGAATACATTTTGTTAATGATTATAGCTTCTGTCAGATAAATTATCAATAATATATTTTATCATATATATAATTAATAAAGATATATTGTTTTGTGTTATATATATATATATTATTAATATGATAAAATACATTATATATTGTTTATTATCCGTATTAGAAAGTAAGTCAATGTGTTTCTCGACATGATCAAGAGTAGATACGAAGAGTCATGTTTGTGAATGTACATGACTCCACGTTTACGTGGAGTCATGTCCATTCACAAACATGACTCTATCTCCTACACCACTCATATATATGAGATCGGTTGGATATTGCAAATACACAACAATATAAAACAGTGCCATTAGCATATACAACAAAACAACGACGTAGAACATTGCAGCGACAAACAGTGAAGTATTATAATAGCAACAACACATTAATATATTAATATCTGATGCAGTCACCTTAATTAATATATTATATTTTGTGCAGCAATTTCATTGGATATTTATATATAATTGATATATCATTACATGATAAGTTGAGAAGTCATATATATATAAATTGAGAATATTTTGA
>MU225200.1:669788-725384 GCA_018584345.1 Thuja plicata
TAATATGATAAAATACATTATATATTGTTTATTATCCGTATTAGAAAGTAAGTCAATGTGTTTCTCGACATGATCAAGAGTAGATACGAAGAGTCATGTTTGTGAATGTACATGACTCCACGTTTACATGGAGTCATGTCCATTCACAAACATGACTCTATCTCCTACACCACTATATGAGATCGGTTGGATATTGCAAATACACAGCAATATAAAACAGTGCCATTAGCATATATAGCAAAACAACGACGTAGAACATTGCAGCGACAAACAGTGAAGTATTATAATAGCAACAACACATATTAATATATTAATATTTGATACAGTTACCTTAATTAATATATTATATTTTGTGCAGCAATTTCATTGGATATTTATATATAATTGATATATCATTACATGATAAGTTGAGAAGTCATATATATATATAAATTGAGAATATTTTGAAAGAATTAAAACAATCTCACAATCTGATCGAATTTAACACATTTGAAGGAAACATTTTTGGTAAGGTTCAACATTACATTGTGTTTGTGGTCAGTACTTCTAAACTTGTGAAGGCTGATTTTATTTGCTCAAATTTGGATCCAAGTTTTGAATTAATCTGTATTGTCCTTTCCATTGATTTTATTTCTTGAGCAATCATCTAAGCTCTCTATGGCCCTTAGTTGATCAGCAAAAAGAATTCATACCACAAGACCTCCAATTCGTATCCTTGGTACCAATGCTCTTATATATATCGTGTGTTTTTTTCTATTTTTATGAATGCTGTATCATGCCATATCAATATTAGGGGTCTTGAAAAATGGCAGCATCTGTATCCATGTCCATACAACTTTGTGTTTACTGATTTTCCTTTGATCAGTTACTGCTGTAGTGGCATGTTTTTGGAACTGCTATGTGGCACTCAGTTTTTAATTTTTCTTGAAAAAAATACACACAGAACAATCTTTATCAAATTTAAATTTCGAGCAAATTGAAGTTGACCTATTTACCTCTTGACAGCAGGTAATCTATCCTTTTGACATTGCTTGCTTTGTTGGCAGTTTGTTTTGAAATCAATGTAGTAGTATGTTACTCTCACCGTGGTGTGTTATTGGCAAATATTGGTGAATTGGCATTATCATTGTTTACAAACTTCAAACAACTGTGGTTATTGCAGTATTTGATATCTATGTAGTGGCATTGATAACAAAATTGTTCATTAGGTCTTATATAAATGATGATATATTTATTTTGCGAAGCAGTAGATGTTTTCTCTGTCAATTGTGTTTTCTGAATTATCACAGTACTTCTCCTCTACTGTGCATCACTGTACACTTTATTTTCTAAAGGGATGGTGATTCTAATAAGTATTACACAATAGGAATCTGAAACCATGTCTGACATCCAAACCAAAAGTATTACTCAAAAGTAAATGTGAACAAAGTGATAAATTGAAAATTCTGTTGGCTATGAATTTTGAAGATGATCGTGTTGCTTCTCAACTTTTCTGTCAGAGGCATTGCATTCGATAACTAGTAATTTGGGTTTATTTTTGGGTATTTACAACTATATGGTGCTCTGAGCAGCGCACAATTTAAGTATGGTAGTGATTCTAAATTTAATTAAACAGGCCAATGGCATGTAATGCAAATCTGTTTGATTTTTTTTTGTAATTAAGATGTTTTTAAAGCTAATCAGCTATAAGGATTTTTGAAATGCTTAAATGTTTGTGATTTCTTTTGCTCATCATGTTGCATTTCTCTCTATGGATAGCTTCCATGTTCAAATTTGTTATGGGCATGTGATTTTTGATTTTGGAATTAGAATGTAATGTCACCAAATTTTATTATTTTTTTGCGTTTCATTAATTTTCGAAACAAACAGCAAACTGTAAAAGTAAACTGAAAAAAGAGACTTAGCACTGACCACAACATCCGCAAGCTAGGCATTTCAATTCAAACCATCATATGCTTCAATTAAGTTGCATATCTGATTATATGAGCCAAATGGTATCAAGTACATTGCATAGACCCCATGTCAACAAGTACCCTTCGAATTTCTCTTCAAGCAATGTTAATCCTCTGAAAACTGGGCTTTATTTGATGTACAGCAGATGGAAAAATTTACAAATTGATATGATGGACAGAAAACCTTAATAATACTTTTACAATTAATTTATTCCACTCACAAACATGCTGGAGTTTTTCATACGAGTTCCATAAATGGCCGAAAATTACTGTATAGACAATTTCACACCTGTATGGCCACTGCTAGCTGATTTATGACTTGTAGGACAGGTATAATGAGTTGGTATGGCTATGGCTGATGGGAATTATATTTTTAAGATTCTGATCATCCTCCAATGCTCTCCAGAAAATCGCAAATATGCAGATCACCCTCCAAAATGTCAAATTAGTGCCAAAATGCTGATCACCCTCTTAAATGTGTAGAAATGTGATTTCCCCTCTGAGAGTTTGGTATGGAAGCCTCCAAAAGTGCAACTAATTACCCTTAGCAGCAGCAATGGTTGTATGAAACTGCAAAATTTTGCCAATAGATGATTATGGCAACTTCCCCTAGTGTGGTAGTCGGATGATAACAATGATGATGAAGAGCACCTCACAATCTGAAGATCGGGGATCCAATTGATTTGATTGCAAATATTAATCACCTAAGCTGAAAATAACACACAAATGGGTTTGTGTCCACCAGACAATTCCTGTTGTGGAATTTGCAATGCTAGAGGCAAGGGTTTTCGTCTTCCTAGTCCTTGGAAAGCAGCCAATGGTTTTTGTGCTTGGATACAAATTTGAACACAAAACTCAAATGAAAATGCCTAATGAAATTATGTTAAGATGAAGCTAGGTGCCTCCTCAATATACCTTTCCAAAATGGGCCCTGGGATTTAAATCTTGTTCAAGTATTTACAATTATTTCTTTTATTTTAAGTATTTAAAAATATAGTTTGTTTTAATACAAGTATTTAAAAATGCGTTTTGTTTTAATTATAAAATATTATTAAGGTGCTAAATTTGAAATCGCCCAGCCTAACCAAAATAATATTTAATTATTTTAGTCCAAAAAGGGGACATGACAAAGAGTTGTACTGATGATTTGAGGCTAATATGGTTTCAATGCATTGTTATTGTTTGGCCTTAACCTATTTTGTATTGTTATATATTTTCTAATACTTTTGTTGCACGTGCAGGATCCATATGGCTCCATTTAGTGATGAGTATCTTTATGTTGAAATAGCAAACAAGGTACACCAGAAGTTTTGATATTTCATATGGGTATAATGGATGTGCTAGTATGCAAGAATTGTCATCCTGGGTCTGGCAGACTCTTCTAAACATCATTCCCTATAGTTCTTATAAATTAATTTCAGTTTATGCTTTCAGGAGAAAATGAGCTAAAGTTTTTATTTTATGTAGTAAAATTTATTCAAGAAATCAATCTTATGAAAGCCAAATACTTATCTCTGTGATCAAATGGTGTGTTTTTAAGGATGGTTACCACCTATTATTTGCAATTAAATTTTCTTTTTGTATGGATGATGTTTTGAGTTTCATCACATCCACTCTAATTAATTGGGAATTGTTTAGTGGTTTGTGACATTATGAGTTAGATCTTTTGACTAATTTTAGTTGTTGCATTTGAACTTGAGCATGCCGCTAGGCAATTGTAATGTTGATGAGCTGAAGGAAATCAAAGACAAAGTAGGATATTTGTATTATCAGATGTTAGCTTTGAAGACATTGAATGCTTAACTCAACACCTTTGACAGACCATCACTTCTGAAGACAGTACGTGCACAACTAAAGATGCCCTTGACATGTGCAAAACCATGATCTAAAGCAAAGGATAAACATAAAAAAGAACAGAGAAGACAAGACATCAGATTGATCAATAGATTAGGAAAGCTGTGCAACTTTTGGGACTAGAATGTTTTCTCATTCACTTTCTGATCTGTAAATGGGTCAGAAAATGAGTTGGTTACACTCTGGATCCATGACAAAGTAGAGCACAACCTCAAGATTAGTTTTGATGAAGAAAGAAGGAAGTGCATGGCAGAAAATAACTGAGTTTCAAGCATCTGTACCAATTCAAACAGTGAAATCCCCAGGGTGATCATGGAATTGCTGGTTTTTCCAAATTTTTTCTTCGCTAATGTAGAAACAGTATCTTCAGTTTCAAATTTTGTACCCGTAAAAGCATAAATAGAGATCGCAAATGCAAATTAGGATATGGGGGAAGCATCTAAACGATGTACAACTGGATCTTTTAGTCATTTACTGAGGAATTGTGGCTGTAAACAGGCTGTTGAACAAAATAGAGACAATTATTGATATTGGGGGTAGAACACTGTATTTTTTTCCTTGTTTTATACGCAAGAGGCCTAGGACTATAATTTGATTGGAAATTGTGGACAAGAACGCCATATATCCTTGTGTTGGTATTTTTGTTCTGCAAGGTAAAATCCTTTGTCTTCCATTTTTGTGTTTTCTCTAGTAATTGCCCATGTTCTTGTCTCTTAATTGGCGATGAAAGTTTTGTATTTCTCCAGTAGTTAAAGCAATGTGTGGAATCTCCATCTAAGTGTACAGATCAGCTGGTATCAAGCGGTTGAATATGTATTGGGTTGATTTAGTTTGTGTTGATGGGCAGTTGTGTGTGACTGATCTTGCAGGTTAATGCTTATAACAAGATCAAGTGGGAATGAGTTGTTGCCTTTACTAATAGACATTTAATTTTATAAGTTGGAAAAGTGAGTTGAATATCATGGCAAGAGATGTAGAACTTCTTCATGAGCTGGCATAGTTGCCCAATATAGAAGATGACGTGGAAAATATATCTCAATCAATGGAGACGTTGAAATGTTTCACGGAGGCTTCTCTGCAGAAGTTATGCTTATTGGTGTTAATGTTTTGCCCAGAAATAATGATAAACAGAAATAAACATAAATAAAGAACACTAAGATACAGAAAGGCGCAACAATTTATCTTGGGAAAACCCTCGAACTTGAGGGGAAAAACCCAGCCACACCAAAAATATCTCTTTATTAAATAATAGAGGTCTGAGTAAAATGCTTCTAACTGAATACCAAAAATTCATCACACAAAGGAATGATATATATCTTGAATTGAGAGACTCTTCATATCATAACCGAAAGTCTCTTTATATTTCCAAACACATGTCTCTTCTCATGTCTCCGCAAACATGTCTCCTCATATTTCCAAACGCGAGTATATGAAAGAGCATCATGCAGGTAATCAGGATATGTCCTGCAGCTACAAACTTCAACACTCCCTCTTAGCAAAGGAGATATCATTTGCAGATTTCATGTCATCATGACAAACACAATGGCTACACCCATGTGTCAGCAACAAAACTTTATCACAGATTTTATCAACATAATATAGTCATCTCAGCATGACATTCACCATGGCTACTCCCAGAGGGTGGATCCACCATAGCTAATCCCAGAGGGTGGAACAAGGGCTTTCACCTCAAACTTCTTTCGTAAAGAAAAATGCATTAACAAGGGATTGCACCTCAAACTTCTCCCCCACGGAGAAGAACTCATTAACAAGGGATTGCACTTCAAACTTCTCCCTCACGGAGAAGAACTCATTATAGCACATAAAAGATCATCTGAAAACCGAGACTCCCTCTCAATAGGGGCAACATTCTCATAGCTTTGATTATCACAATACTAGGAAATTGGCTCCAATGTTTGACCAAACAATGAGCTTTAGCAGTCACACTGCTACACGAGCTTGCTGATCCTCATGTCACTCTCCCTTTGTCGCACAAGCTCCCTTTGATTGTCATATCCTTCTGTTAGAAGAAACTAATCACAATGACAAACTGTATAGGTTCTTCCTCTTTAATGAAGTTATGTGTCACTAATACAGTCTCATGCCTGCAAGCAGTGCCCCCATGTTCATTTCTATAGCTTGCATGTCTTTGCATGTAATCTCTCATCATCTCATTGCTTCTCGATCCGTCCTGGAAGCATTTCTAAAGAGATTAATTAGAAGTTCATAGGATCAAATTATCCTCAAGAAAAAGTATACAGAACAATGCTAAAAGCATATACTATTCCTAGTGTTATAACATGAATTAATATTAACTACATAAAAATTCATGATCAATATTCAAAGGTACAATCTTAAAATACTTTTCTCTTCATTGTTTAATCTTCCTCACAATACGCCATCAAACTTTTCTGCAGTAATATCTTGCATAGTACTTAAGGACTTTTCAACATCATTTGTGTATGGAGTGTTGGATGCATTCATACCACCATACTGAGGAAACCAATTTCACTCATCAAGAATGCAAGTCAGTAGAAGACATGAAGAACAACAATCACAGAATTTCTTATTGCTGTCCACTTCACAGTTGCATACAAATCCTTTACTTCTTGAAACACAAATGCCCAGCTCCAATGACAGTCATCATCCATACTCTGAAAAATTACACATGTACGTGATCTCATGTTCCAACCCCTCTCGTGAGAGAGTCGAGGCTTTCTAAGCTCTGATACCTTGTTAATGTTTTGCCCAGAAATAAGGATAAACAACAATAAACATAAATAAAGAACACTAAGACATAGAAAGACACAACAATTTATCCTGGGAAAACCATCCAACTTGAGGAGACAAACCCAGCCACACCAAAAATATCTCTTTTTATTAAATAATAGAGGTCTGAGTACAATGCTTCTAACTGAATACCAAAAATTCATCACACAAAGCAATGATATATCTCTTGAATTGAGAGACTCTACATATCATAACCGAAAGTTTCTTCATTTTCCAAATGCGTGTCTCTTCATATTTCCAAACGCATGTCTCTTCGCATATCTCCTCAAATACATCTCTTCATATTTCCAAATGCGAGCATATGAAAGAGCACCATGTAGGTAATTAGGATATCTCCTGCAGCTACAAAAATCAATAATTGGAAGACACCCAGAAGAAGGAAAAGTTTCCTTCATAAAAGAAAAAGAGAAAATCCTTTGCAAAACAAGTAGCGAGGACATCTAGTTTCAAGGCTGCAACAAAAATTGGATTTTTCCATTTAAAGTAGAGGTAGATGCGAAAAAACTAGACAATTTGCTGGTATAATTGGAGGTATATTTTAGTATGTATACTATTGGTGTAGAACAAAAGATTTTCTTTGCTGAATTGAGAATTGCAAAGCATAGTTTTAACTAGTTCTGATAGTCTATTACATTTCTTTGTTTTGAGAAACTGAAGTCCTATTAGGTGATGGGAACAACTTAAAATTTGATCTTAAAACAATAATATCCATGACAAGAAGATGAAAAATCTATGTAGTGGTAATTTCTGAAACAATAAGGACAAAGTGTGTAAGAATACACTAGTGGTTTTAAAGAAGGGTTATCAAACGGATAGAGATATCTAGGATGACTAGGTGTTTATGAAAGTCACTAGAGGCCTTCATAGCTAACTTTGGTGTCCAATGTTGCTCACAAAACCAAGGACATTTTTTAGGTTTTCCATGCTCGCTATGATGAGCTTTATGCTCAAGCTTGGCTGCCAAAGGTCCCTTGAATGGTGAAGTTGAAGAAGGCGAATGCCACAAGTTTTAAATTTGGAACAGATTGTAACCATTGTGATGTCAACGGTGACATAGATGAAGCCTGTTGGATGCTAAATCTAGAGAAGTCTGCACATTACAAGAGTATGACAGGTAAATGTAATTACTATGCATACCATTAAAGAATTCAATTATTGTTAAAGGGTTAATCATGAAATCTCTTTCACAACAAGGAATATAAGTTTTTGTAATTGAATAGAAAAAGAAAAGGAACATATTAAGTTTTCTAGTATTAGATTTTGGTCAAGAATATATTATTAGATAAGATAGATAAGTTTCTATTGGAGAGATGAAGAATGTTAAAATTTGATGCTCTTTCTGATTCTTGTTACCAAGCTAGTCACATTTCTAAAATGTTGCACTCTTTGATGCAATTTCTGTTTAGAATTTGTTCAAAACCTTGAGCTATACGGTTTGGGTTTGGATCAAGAAGGAAGTTGGTCAGATCATTTCTAGATAAGGAAGTTTGGTGTCAATTAGTATATTATTGAGGAAATGTTGGTTGATTTATTTAATTGGATGTACTTGGAGTTGTGGTGGCAGCCCCTACATGTCCAAGAGACATGGAACCAATTAATACCTAGTCAATGGATAGTTATTGCCTTACATTGCTTGTCCATAAGTGTAAGTCCAGGTCATGCTAGATTCTTAATCTTCAAGCAAGGAAGATGCTTAATAGAAATATTGTGATCATTCTTAAGTGGAGAAAAAGAAGTGTTAATACCGTAGTTGGAAAACTTTAAAAATTTCACCATTTAGGCCCACGAGTTAATTGCTGAATAAGTTGTTGATGGTTTCTTGGCAAATACCCACCAACAACTTGTATATACCAAAATCTCAACTAGTGCGATGTAAATTGTTTCCACCCAAAAATGCTTCAGTTCTTACATAAATTTTTTGAGAATTGCTTGATCCATGAGTTGTTATGTGGGGGTTCTTCCCCCTGACTCTACCTTTTCTTGCACCAAGGTATGCATTTGGGAAGCTGCTAGTAGACCTTGCTATGGGTGCTGGCACCAACATTGCCATGGATGGTGCCCCTAACCTTGTGATGAATGCTGCCCCTAGACATTTGTTGTAGTTTTGTAAAGAAAAAACAAAATATTATGGCCTACATTTTCAGTGGTTTAAATTTGTAAAATATTAGTAAGCACTTTATTATCATATTACACTGATGTGCATTGGATTTATTTTTTGCTTATAGGTGGAGGAACAGGTACTTATGATCTCTTAAATTCATTTTTTAAATATTACTTGACAAATATATGTGTTTTCAGTGTTAATGACTTTTTCAAAGTCTGAGTTTTTGATATGTTGAGTTTTTGCCGAGTTCGAATTTTCTGCTGTGGTTGAAAATAGGGCTGCATCTAGTTCAAGCACTTTGATAGTACAAACATCTGTAGATAATTAGAGAAAGAGATTTCTAGGTCATTTATTGGGGTGGTGTAGGATTTAGTTGCAACCATGTCATTTGTGGAAGGGTTTGTCCCTTGTTTTGCATCTGTTTATTGTTTTTGGAGTGTGAAACCTGCCATATTTGGGAGGTGTGTCATGTAAATGGATTTGTAATAAGACCTACGTATTTTACTCAATTCTTTTCTGACTTCTGTTGGAGTGTTTTGTTGAACACTTCTCATGAAAGAAGTGTTGTAGAGTTTTAGATTTGAAATGAAAAATGTTCCAACATTTTACAATTTTTGATACAAATAGTTTACTCAAACTTTCTCTCAAGTAAAGTTATAAACTGAGGTACATTGCCATACAGAGAATGATGTGCTATATAAGTCAATGACAAAGTATGTTATAAATAAATTACAGATGTAGGAAACATTGCAGACCTGTGATTAGCAAGTGAACACAATTCTGAAAGCAACTAACTCATTCTTTGAAATGCATAAACACCTGTAGGAAGTCCAGACTTCATGCACAACAGGGAGATATCTGACCTTACCCTTATATAGAGATTTGGATTGCTAAGAGGAACATTATCAATTTCTGAAAATCAATTATATTTTACTCCTAATCGCCCAGCAGTAACAGAATGTTTGCTTTGAATGGCGATGTCTGCAAATCAGAATCTTAACATGCTTATGGATCCTTTTCTGCAGGCAATAGAAGTGCTATGGCCTTACTGTTTTCAAGAATATGCAGGTGTCTGTTCCTTAGTGTTTGAGCTTTGAAATAACAGCAACTCTATTATAATCTCCTGCTATCAAGATCTTGGTGCAAATATATGTAATGTCTCTTTTGTTTTTGACATTGGAAATTAATTAAATAATTAAAATTTAAGTTGTCAAAAAATAATAAATTTAATGGCAACTTAATTTACTTATTTAACAAAGTATTAAAGTGACTTTAATGGTGAGTTCAGAGAAAAATTAATAAAGTCATTTTATTATTATTTCCGTAATTTCAAATTAAATAAAAAGAGGGGGAAATAAAGAGACAAATAAAAGGAAGATCAAGGGGCAAGCAGCAGGAAAGTGGAGGGTCATTCCAATGGGCTTAAAAAGAACAGGGAGAGGTTCATTCAGAGTATGCTTGGTTTATGAATTTCTTTTGTAAGAGCTCTTAGAGCTTCTTGTTTCTGTTTCAGTTTCAGTTTCCTGAGGCCAGAAACCCTTGGGAGCTGGGACTACTTCCGAATCGGACTGAAACCCAATTCAGGTTGGAGATATCATCTAGGTATCTCACATTGCATTGTAAGGTATTGCAGATTTGTGAAGTCTCTAACAGAGACAATTTGTAGTAAAAAGGTTAAGTGCAGTTTAGAAGTAATTTGGTATTTATTTGGGAAGCAATGTTAACTGTCTTGAATATTTTATTAGCAGCATGTTGGCTTGATGAAATATTGCGAATGTTATTAAGAGCTGTTCAAATTAAAGATTAACTTTATATTGAGTATTATGGCTGCGTAATATCTAGTGGGTCCCGATTCATATATTTTAATTGCTCTATAGCTGCCATTTAAATATCTTTTTGGGTCATTTCTGTGAGAGTGAGATAAGATAAGATATAAATCTATTAATGTCTCAACAAAAGACCACAAAGAGGGTCCAAGGAACTGCTGAAAAAATGTAGAATTCCAGCCCAGAGCAGTAACACCAAACAATGTCTGAGGAGAGAAAATGAAACAACAAAAACAAGAAACAACAACCAACAACTAACAACCCACTAGTTGCCCTGAGCAGCCGGAGGATAGGCAATAGGGCGAGAAGGGACCCCACAAAGTCTTTGCGGACCTCTGGAAGAAGAAGAAGAAGAAGAAGAAGACCGCTACTGAGTGTAATTCTTGCGCGACCTCATGGATCTGGTATGGCCAGAAGGGGGCCACCGAGCTGTCGCTTGGTACCATGCGTAGGGGATACCACCATGAAGAAAGAGGTGATGAGTCGGCCGCGATGCAGTATCGTGGGGAGATGATGCTATAGAGAGTGGTTCCGAAGTCTCAAGGCCTCTTAGAGATAAAGCACAAGGCACCTCTGGTCAATATACTTGAAGGAGCACAAAGACTGAGTCTCCCTGAACAAGCAATAGAATCTTCCTCTGATCTCGTAGTAGATAGGACAATGGAAGATTAAATGAGTCCCACTCTCAGACTCACCCATGCTACAAAGCTGACAAATCCTGTCCTCCCTAAATGTCTGATGTTGGTCTCAATGCGGAGCCGATGTGATCACGCTCTGAAGGAGCCAAGGGAGATGCGAAGTGCATGCGACCATCGATGGGAAAGGTATGAAGAGCAAACAATGATCCCGTCTTGAATCTCGAGAAAGTGCTCAGCGTAAAAAGCCATGTTTGGGTGAAGCCCCACATAGGGATTAACCCAAGTAGTGTGGATATACTGCCTGTAAATTTCCATTTTGATGTGCATATTCAGCTCTTGCCGAGACGAAAGGAGATGAGAGGGAGCATCCAATGAGTACCAGAAAGGAGGAAGATGATCACTCTCGATCCCAATCGAAACCCATGAGAGCTTTGGCTTGAGCAAACTAGCATTGAGCCTGACCCGAGGTATCTGAAACTGTAATTGCCTCCAAGGAGCGGTAAGTAGATACGAACCTGTGACGCCCCTCCGAGGAGTCTGCAAAGCACTGAAGGCGATGTAAGAACCAAACTAGGTCGAAGATGGTACCTAGTAAGCAAGGGTGGGCAACGAACTCAGCAAGGACAATACTATGAGGGGTATACTGCTTGCATATGATGATGCGCTGAAGGAGTGTCTGCACCCGCTTGACCGAGGCCAAGTTCGACTCAAGTAGAGAGGGCCCCCAAACAATTGAGCCATAGAGCACTGTCGGTCTAATCAGAGTGTCCATAATCGTCATCTTGGATGTGGTGTCCTGAAAGTGATGCCGAAAACTCTATCTCTCCAAAAGGGCCAAAGAATCATACCCTTTGTTGATGCGAGGCTATAGGGTCGGTCGCATGCTGAAGCAAGGGCTCAAGAACTTGACCGCTAGATATGTGTACGAATAGGAGATATCCACCTCAACACCCTGGAAAAAGAAGTGTAGGTGAGAGGTCTTAAGACCATTGAATACCATCACCTTAGTCTTACTCAGGTTAACTGTCAGCTATCGTGAGTCACAGAAAGAAGCAAGGCCATCAAGAATTCTTTGTGAACCCTCTCGAGAGGAAGCTAGGAGGACAACATTGTCCGCAAAGAGCAAGATAGAAATCAAAACTTGGTGCAAGTAACAACCATCCTTCGGAAGCGAGTGCTCCTGAAGAAACTCCTCCAACTCATCGATATAGAGGCCAAACAGGGTAGGGGACATTGAGAAACCCTACTTCACCCCGATGATGCTCCAAATGAAGATCGAAAAACCATGAGGGGTCTTAATGCGACCAACAACCGTCTCGTAGAGTCTTATGATGACAATCAAGAAAGTCCGAAATACCAATGTCGCGGAGCCTCTGGAAAAGGGCCATCCTAAGCACAGAATAAAAAGCTTTGCAGAAATCCACAAAGCAACTGTAGACGATCGAGGAGCAATGCTGAGCCTCCTCAATAATAGCCTTGAGAGTTAAATGTGGTCCATGGTCTGATCTGAAACTAGCCTGCCCTCTAGCTCACCTAGGATGTTGATCCAACTCCTGGGAGAGAATAGTGTGCAAAACTGTGGCGTACAATTTAGAGAAAGTACGCGCAACCATGATAGTCCTGTAATTGTTGGGATCCGAGATGGGGCCTGCCTTGTGTATCGGATGAATGATATGCTGTGACCAAGAGGGAGGGAACCTCGTGCAAAACACACTATTGAACAGATCAGTGAGGAAAGAGCCTAACACCATGATGCCATACTTGAAGAGTTCCGCTTGGAACCCTTCCTCGTCTTCAGCCTTGTTGCTGTTCAAGGATCTGACATCCTCCTTGACGGTTGTGTAGGTGAAAAGATGACATTGGGGCGGAGGGTTGACAAGGATGGAAGGTTGACCAGGAAAATCATAAAGAATGATGGTATGGGAAACCAAAGAGTTGTGATCCAAAGAGGGGGAGGTAGGGGACTGGCGAGGAAAAATGGTGCGCTAGAAGGATTTGGGGGATTGAATGAGCGAGGCACGAAGGATTCTATTGCGATGCGTGTTGAAGATGCGCTTCTTATGGTGGAGGAACTGGCGATAGGAGCTTTTCAACCATGAGTAGGAAGTCTGTGCGCAAAGTGCGGTGGAAGGACTTGCAGTCGTCGTCGTACCACCTATTCATAGGGCAGGTGTTCTTATGCTTGGGGAGAGGGATCAATGAAGTGGTATGGTGAGGAAAAGAGAGAAGGGTAGCCTCCCAAATAGAGGTGGAAAGGCGGTCAAACATGGCGGAGGCGAACTGGAGGGTGGAGAAGGAATTCGGGGGGAAGAGCTATCTGAGGTGAATGGTGAAGAGGTGTTGGTCTCCACTGTCAAAGAAAAGGGAAGTGCGAGGGGTGGGGCGCACGGATGGTAAGGCTGAGAAGAGCATGGTCGACCAAGGGGGGTAATGGAGAAATGGATGATGGGGGGGATGAAGGAGGGGTTGGAGAGGGCATAGTCCACAACTCTCACACCCCTGCAATGTGGCCAACAAGTGAACACATTGGAGTCGGGAAAGCAAGGACGACTGTTCAGGATCACCAAATCAGAGGACTCTGCACAATTGGAGTAAATGACGAGCGTATATTGTGAGGGGTCCCGACAAGTCCTTGGAGGATCTCTGAAGACCCAAGGAAGACGGGTCCGTCTCGATACTGCACATTGAGTCAAGCACCCGGTTGTGGAGGGGGGTCTGCATGTCCTTGGTCCGTGCATTGAAATCACCAATAATGATAATGTCCCCCATTACAAAAAACTGAGTAATGCTGTCACATAAGTTTGTGTAGGGGTCTCCCTCCAACCCATCATGTATAGCATAGAAAGAAGACGCCGGAGGAAGTAATACACGACTTTGAAAATGTCCCTGTGGTGCGTAGATACTTGGATAACACGGACCCACATAAAGTTGTGCACGAAAGTTTAATTCCACCAAGGATATTTAATTAATCCAACTCAATTTTAGGAACATCGTTATGAATTCCAAGATTCTATCTTCCTCAGAGACGTTGATTTCATTCTGAAGGGAATTTGAAAGGATTGGTGGAGTGTCAATCTAAGTAACATGCTTCTGAATTTATTGAATCTCAGCTACAGAGCCGTTTTTGTGTCTTGAACAATATTTCACCCTGGTTTCATCAGAGATGCTACATCAAGGCTGGATTGGAGATTTTAGTATTATTGTGTCTGAGATTGAGGTGTCTTCTTTTACAGTTCATGGCTATCGTGACTGATTAATATCTGTTCGAGCCATAAAATGCTGTAACATGGGAAGTCGTTTCCATTGTTGAAAAAATCTGTTTCCTAAGCTGTAGCTTTGAGACCCACAGCTGTAACAACAATATTAGCTGTACTCTTCCTATATCATCGTTCTTGTGTGTATCTGAGGATTCCCATTAATGCTGAAGCGTATCTCTTGATTATTGGCTGTTTGCCATTGAATGTTGTTGTAAAATATGAATATCCTGAAGATTCCGTATGAACATCCAATCCTGGTTGCAACTGCTATGTATAGCCGTTAGTTTGATACATTCACGAGTGTGGACCCTCTTTTCGCACACGGTTTTCATTTATTAGCACGAGTTTGTGGTAGGAGTGGACTTCCTTTTGGCACGGGAAACCTTTATCATTGCATTGGCATAATCTTTGGTGACTTCTTCACTATTTAGTTGTGGGCCTAGACAGGGCATCTTTTATACCATTGTGGGTGCACTTCTTGCTGCATTGGTGACATGCACAGTCTGGACTCTGAACGTTGCCAATGTTCACTCTTTTAGCGGATATTTTTGCTGGCAGTGCCTAGTTTGTGGCTTCATCCTGGACTTGTGAATTTGCTAGGGAGGAATTTGAGGTGCTTGCAGGTTCTGGAATTCATTGAGGTGCACATTAATATTTTAATATACAGTTCAGTCATGATTTGTAATTTCTGAGTTCATAGATGATTGAAATAAATGATTTTTTTGCAAGTCTATTGTATAGCTGTTCTCACTGAATGATTATGGTCATTCGGAAATTCTATCAATTTTAGATGCATGCATATTCTAAGCCACAGTCAAATCAGTAAACCTGAAATCAAAATTCAAGCATTATCATAACATCTTAAAGCAAGCTGCAAACAAACCAGTCTGAGGGATAGTTTCAACCTGTGCCAGAAATTCAAAGGGAATTTTTTGTTACTCTTTATTTGGGCAAATTAATGGTTCTGCGATTTGCTCATTTTCTGGTTGTTTTGGTGGAGTTTGAGAAGTTTCTAAACCTTGCAGAGTAGCAGATTGAAGTTTGAACACAATGTTATAACTCTGCACTTGTTTCTTCTGTACTCCAATTTCAGTCTATTGCACGTTTATGAAGCTTCTGGGAAAATCTCCATGTTGCATGATCAATTAACCGACTGAAAATTAGATTAAAAATTGTGTTCAGTTTGAAGGTGGGTTTTTGCAATATATAAAGATATTTCTGATTTTTACTTAATTGTTTGCTGTAGCTTACAACTTTAGTGGCTTCATTACCTGAGGGTATGATCCTTAATCTGAATAAATGATTTTTACACCTCTAAGCATGAACTGGCAGAGAAAGCTATCGTTGAACTTCGAAGCCCATGCCAATCAATATTACCCACGATTTGCACAGAAAGATTTAGTCATGCCAAAAAGAGCTTCAAAATGATCATTACTGAAGTCTGAGATTCTTCACATTCCATCTAATTGAATGAATTCCAAATCACGTCCCATCTGGAAATGAATCCCAACCTGCATACGAGTATTTGGCTTTGGATTGTTGCGCTCACAAAGACTGGTTAGAAAAAGTTTCATCACCATTGGCAGTAAGAAAGTCTATGGTCAGACAGGAGTGCAAACAACCATCATTAATAATGAATATTTCTCATATTCAATAAATTGCCCTTGGTATTCCCGTTCCAGCTTTATGCCAATGATATAATAAAATTTTGAAATAATAACTTTTGGACTTCTAGAATATAAATGTGCTACAGTTATTAATCAAAAAGATATAAGAAGAATGCCAAAATTTATATTTCACTTTGAGAGCCTCAACCACTTTATTCGAACCTCAAACCCAACAAAATAATTATCTATCTTTATTGATTCTCCAAAATACCTTATTGTCCTTGCAATTTTGTCTCTTATAGATTTTTTGCAAAATTGAATTACTTTGCAAGCACAATGTGAAATACCTGAAATGATACTTTCAACAAGCTGACTAGGGTAACTTGACATACTACCGGAACAGCTAGCCAGAGGGGTTTCGTCCTAGAAACAACTCTTCGCTTTCCCTTTCCTTAGCCTTTTGATTTTCCCTCTCTCATAATTTAATTTGAACTTGACGGAAATAAGAATAAAGTGACTTTTTTTTGATCGGTAAATATGATAGTTTTATTAATAATATAAAAGTAGTGGGATTTAGATCCAACAACCAGATCAGAGTGTAGAAGCACATAAATACATCCACAGCCAAACAGGCCTCCCAAAGCAGTCCAAGCAAGCACCCAATCAAGTAAAAAAACAAGTCCCTCCTTGATGGCACCTATCGTGCATGTGGAAACCATTTGCATTACAATACCAAACAATTCAATTCCCCCCTTGAAGAGCACCAATCGTGCAAGTAGAAACATTAACATTACAAAACTATATGAAAAGAGGGGGGAGGGAAGGAGAAACCAGACAAAATTCGACAATCACCAACCGTAGCCAAAATGAAGTAGTGGGATCCAAGTCTTCAACTCGGGTGATTGCTACCACCCGCTAGGGCAGTCAGAGCAAGGGGAGCATGAACATTCTTCCTGCTAGGCGGACGACCCGTATGTTGTTTCCTTACCACCAAAGGGCCAGCCACATCATTTTCTTTTGAATCTGCTGTAGTCCTCTAAGCTTCAAGATCCTTCAAGAAGTAGTAGTACTTGAGGCCATGCAGGCCAATTTGGGCTGCTGTTCTTTTCTCTTGCTTCTCCTCGTCCGCACCCCACATTATGAAAGGACGGAGTGGGGGAGTGAATTCCCCTGCGTGCATCCATATGCCATCAGGAGCAACAAAATCCTCGCCTGGCCTGACATTAATAAGAAAGGTCTCCATTGTACCACACTATTCTTCCATAGCAGACCTCAATATTTGTTGGGTGGTCTCCACTTTGGTGCAGGACATGAATAACAATGAAACATCTACATTTGATTGGTAAAAATATTCCGCTTGCAGGAATTGGTTGCCCAGAGTCATTTTGATATGAAGGATGAAATCTTCATCCTCAGACATGGAAATGTTTTGAAGCCGATCATCTGAGACACGCCCCCAAAACACAACCATCATCTTCTCCGCTTTTTGCGAAAAATTTGCCTGCATCTTTACCATTGGATAGCTAGAACCAGAGCAAGAGAAAACAAAGAGCGTCTAGAATGTCCCACCAAAAAAGACTTTGTAATGTCCCCTTGTGGGACCTCTTAGGGTTTGTCTATTATTAAATAGATTAGTTGTTGTACTTGTCTTATCAAAGAGCCAATTGTGGTTATAGCGTTGGGGTCTTATTGAGGTTTGTATATATATATATATATATAGGTATATACACATATATTCACATATGAAATATAATATACACATATAATTCTGATTACTATTTCTGTTATATATATATATATATATATTACAATTTGAATAATTCTGATTTTATTTATTATATAGATATATATAATTCTGATTTAATAATGTCCATATATGGAAGTATACGTAATGATTCTGCTGTACATTCCATTTCATCTCAGGAAGTATGATACAGAATTCACCGGTTACTACTATTTATTATTTATTATAGTTGCTGTCTTTGCTGACTGTATTCTTGACTTTGCTGACTGTTAATCTATTTCTCCTTTGGTCTGACTAGTTGTTTTTATTGCTGTTTTGATTCTGGAAAAGGCTCTCTACCTCTAATTGGAAAGATATATTTACTATTTGCTGCTATATAAATTCAATTCCTTAATTGCAGTCTGGGAATATAAGTTTGTATAGTTTGATGGGGAATTCAATATGGGGTACTCCGTTGGAAATGGTAGTGTCTTCTTCCAATTTTCTTCCTATTTCAACTTGCTGTCTGGAATCTATTTTGCTGAATAAACACCTTCACTCTTTCTTTTTATTGATCATTCCCTTCCTTTTTTTTTTCCCGTAAGTTCTGTTCCCTCTCCCACATATACTCACGTTGGGTTGGGAGAGGTCCCCTCCCTTTGGTCACGACTTTATGTCGCTGACTATAATGTTTTGTTTTTGATTGAAAAAGCAGCCAGAACAAGGGGGCTGACCCGAAGAAAACACAGCCAGCACGAGAAGTGCAGACTACCAACACACCACCAAAGTCAGTAGACCCTTAGCAATCCCTTTTTTGAAAATAAAAAACCAAGAACTAGAAACAACAGGCCCCAACTTCACCATAAAGTTGGTAACCAACCCGTTAACACCAACAGAGTCCAACTTCACCACGAAGTTGGTAACCAGTCTGTGCAAGTTAGTATCAGCAGAGTTTAAAAAACCAAAAGAAAAGTAGCAAGAAACAATAATACGGTCAGGCCCAAAATGGCCAACCAACGAAACCAGCTAACAAAACCAAGCATCAAAAAGGAACATAAAACTCCTTGGGGTTTTTACACACTACACTAAGCATTAGCTTGAGCCAATCTTCCGCAAGGAATTGGAAGAGCTTCCCATCATTCTGAACCTCCCCCGAGGTCTTCGCCTTTTCCATGTGCAGCAACTGGAGAGTTGTTGCTGCAGAATGCATGACTTTGACCGCAAAGCCAGTAATTCTGTTGAAATTTTCCCCTAACTCTTTGATTTCCTCCTTAACCTCTCGAAGGTCCTTCTTGGAGACAAAATCCTGAAAGGAGGTTTGAAGCCGCTTAATATCCTTCTGCATTTGAATAAGTTCACCCTCAGCTTCAATCTTACTCTTAGCCTCCACCTTGCTTTCCTTTGGGGCCTCGTCCTTGTTACCCCCAGTATCCTTCTTAGTATTCAACGTCACCTGGGGACCACGCGGTGAGGTAGCCATAAGCGGCGACTCCGAATGCTTACCATCAAACAACTTCTTTTTAGATAAATCAATTGTGGGTAATTTGAAACTTGCTGAAATCTGGGACGATTCGTGGCTCTTCTTGGCACCATCCATAGACTGGGAGACTTTGTCAATATCTTTGTCAAGTCTGTCCTCATCCTTCTTAATTTTCTTTCCTTATTATCCCCGCAACTTCCTTTCTTCTTTTCTTCCTCCTCCTCCGAGTCCACCTCTTCCTCATCTTCTTCCAGATACCTTTTCCTGACAACTTTCTGCTTATACCGAGTGTTAGAGGCAATTCTGTGGGACCTCCTCCTGCTTTCGTTTTCATCTTCTTCCTCCGAATCAATATTGATTTGGGTTCCTCCTGCCATACCCATTTTATCTTTCTTGGGTTTATTACATACATGGGTTTTGGAGGACGAGGTGGGGTTAGAATGAGAAACCATTAACTCTTTAGGAGCATTATCAGAGGGAGAGTTAATATCCTGTAGAGTGACAATTCTAGGAGGGCATAAAGCAAGGTGAAAATTATAAAGACGCAAAATCAAGCCCTGATGGAGAATGCGGTAATTCTGCTTGGACTTTTTCTTTTCTCTCACATCGAACACCGAAGCTTGGAGAGAGTGGAACAGGTAGAAAGGAAAGGAAATTGTATCATTATAGCGGAAGTGGTTGAGCAGAGGGAAGTGGTAGTTATAACATGTGCCAAAACGGCCTTCCATAGTAATATATTTCATCAGAATGAGACATACCTCGTTCCAGGGATCAGGCAACACCTCCCTTTCGAAGCCCCCACGAATTCGGATCGGATTCTCCGATTTCTTGAAAAATCTGTTCATGCTAGAATCATCTCTGCTCTTCGTAACCTTCCATTTTCTCCTATCAATGGAGAGACCCGTAGCTTGGGCAATAACCTCTTCATTGATTTCGAAAGTTATTCCATTTACGGTTACCTTACGATCCATCCAAGAATTCACCAGCTGCATCGAAATGAGTTCATCACTGCCCTCCATGGCTTCAATATAAGGATAAAAGCCTCCCTCCTTCAAGTAAGTAGCCGCGCAAGGGTTTTTGAGGAACCCATCCTCAATTTTAGAGGGCTCCACATAGACCATATCGCCACCCATTTCCGAACTGTGCTCAGAAAGCTCCTCCTCTTGAGTCTCCAGAGACATCCCACCCGTTCTACCACCACCCAGACTAACCTTCACCAGAGCCCAGAAAAAATTGTAGAACACCCAACAAGGATAAACGACGAAGCATATGACAGAGAACCAGTTAGGAATAAAATCTGTCGCAATAATGATTTGTAACCAGCAGGTACTAATCACATGGGTGGCCGAAATGAGAGCAAAGCCATCGCGTGAAGGGAAATGATTGCAAATCTTGGGTTTAAAACGCCAATTGAGCCCGACCGTCTTATCAGGGGTTCCAAGATGCGTGCCAATCCCCACATCAGCTATAATGTTTTGTTGTTAATATATTTTGTTTGTAATTTATTTATATTATTATATTGGTATATATTTTATGAAATTGGAATATGTTAAATAATCACATTTAAATATATATAATATATATTAATATATTACATACAATAAATTCAAATATAGTATTATATTATGATAACATTTAATTAATATATATTGAGATAATATTATATATATTCAATTATATGATAATATTTGATATATTATCTCAAATATTATCATTAGATTTATATAATTCATTTTTTATTATTTATTGATATTTTTATATTTTGATTATTATTTATTTATTTATTAAATATTCTTTCGTTATTATTGTTTATTTAATAAAATTCTATTACTTTGTTATTATTTATTATCAAATCCTATTTGAGAAAAGGGGATATTACAGACTTTGGGGAAGATATTCGAAAGGGAGTATTTACTCTTGCACACTTCGCCAAGAAAACGTTAACGAGTCTATACCACTGACGTTTCAAAATTGTTTGAAATGTGTACCCATTGCAAAGTATTAAATGCAATCCCACTCAAAATTGCCAACTAATCTTTTGGGAGATTAAACATCTCATCACCACCCTCCAAGCAAACAACCCTCTTGGAGAGGTTTTCTGCCTCTTGATTACCGCCACGTCTCACGTGGGATTTATTAAACTGACTAACCATTGAAAGATGCAAATTGATAAACTTAATAATTTTGTCAAGTTTCCAAAACTCCGCCTTACCATTGATGATTGCATTTGTGACAATTTGGGAGTCACCTTCGAGATGAAGCTTTGTAAGGGACAACGTTTTAGTTAGCTTGACAATGAGTATAGCAGCATTGGCCTCTGCTGTGGTATTCGTGATAGAAGACAGTTTCTTCATACACCAAGCAATGACTCTATATCGTAAAGGGAACATTACATGATCTTAGGATTAGAACATTGTATGTTCTTTCTTATTGCATGCCGAGGCCTATTATAATAGGATTGTGTTGCGTTGAAAAAACACACGCCCAATTGCAAATGGGGACCACCTCTTTTTTCGCTCAGTAGCTTAGTGTTTGGCGTAGTTGCTCTTAGCTTGGCAACATTTTCCAGGTTTCTTAATCCCCTAATCTCTCAAGGAATATGTGGGCCGAGTTAGCAACCCCTAGGTCGAGATGTCAAATGAAGGAATGTTCTAAGGGTTAAATCTTATTGTTGAAGTCCTTGTTCAAAATGCAAAAAATCCGATGAGAATTGAGTTAAAATCATGAAATTTGCTTGGTAAGTATAGAGAAGGCAAAGTTGTGAAAATTTTGCTAAGTTTGAAACTTGCAAAATGTTGACATAGTGTCATCAAGACAAGAGCTCAAGGTTGAAAATCTAAGGTCAGTAGGAAAAATAAGGAATTTTAAGGTAAAATCCTAAGTGAAATAAGGAATCAAAGACTTGTCCTTTATATAAGGAATTCAAAAGTTAGATTGAAAATCCTTGTTTTGAATGGAATTCCAAAGTCATTATGAAAATCCTTGTTTGGAAAGGAATTCCAAAGCTTAAAAGGAAAATCCTTAATCAAAATCGAAAATTTTAATTCCTTGTCTATGATTCCTTGTTCATCTCAAAATTCTGAATTTCACAAGGGAAGAAAAATTCAAGACAAATCATTAGAAATCCTTGTCTAAGAATGGGAAATTCAAACTTGAAATGCAAAAATCCTTACAATAGTTTAATTTGCGCCCAAGGAAGTGCTTGAAATTTAAATCAAAAGTTGACATGGCAAAGGAGAAAAAATGGAAAAATGTAATGAAATTGCTTAGTTTAAAAATTGCAAATTCTTAGTACAAGTGAATTTGAAAATGAGAATTGCAAGTTGGGAAGTGAAAATGGTTGGTGAAAGGCTTTATCATGGTCATTTCCAGCTTATATTAGGATTTGTGCTCAACTTCATCATCATTTCCACTTAAAATGCTCAAACCCACCCAAACATTCCAGCTCCACTTCTAATTTGCACCCTTAAACTTGAGCATTTCCAGCGCCACTTCTCATTTGCACCCTCAAGTATTTTTCCATTTCCAGGTCACATGCTCAAATCCGTCCATCAAGCATTATCATTTCCAGCTTATCTTCTAAATTGTGCCTATTCTTGAAGATGATTTCCAGCTCAAATATCAAAATGCCCCCATGTTTTGGTTATCATTTCCACCTTACACTCTAATTTACACCCAACTTGAGTCTGCATTTCCACATAAGTCATGGAAATCCACCCAGCATTGCAAACACTTCTAGCTTAAAAAATGTAATGTTAGGTCAGCCCTCCTTGATGCAAGTAAAGTTGCACTCCTTGGTGGTAAGTGTTCATATAAAAAAGGATGGTGGATCTCCTTCAAACACAAGCCAAAAGGACATCAAATGCAAATCAGATCTGTGTAAATGCAAACTAGAGCAGATAGGGGCAAAATTCAGAATTGAAGGCAATTTCACTAAGCATTAAGGGTGAAATTGTATCAATTCAAAGGTGATTGACATCTGATCAAGACCAATCAAGCCTAAGAAAATTTACTAATGTAAGCAAAGTTCAGTGAAATAACCTAATAACCAGAAGAGAAGGGTGCGAATTGGAGCAGAACCTGGCGAATTTGTCAAGAAAAATCGGAAAATGTCATCTTCAGCGAGAGGCAAATCTAACCAGACCTAAAGGCAAAAATTCCCAGCAAAAGAAGGCGAATCTATTCAAATGGAGGTGAATTTCCAGAATTAAGGTGGGAAAGTACGTGAATTACAATCATACCAAGAGCAAATTATACCCTGATTAAGGCATATTTTATCACTCAAAGTCATTTGCAGATTTTTCATTAAGGGTTACAAGAGGATTTCCAAGTCAGTTTACAAGTTTGTGGATAGAAAAATTAATCCAAATTCCAACCCAAAGTTGATTTTTGTTTAAGAATTTATCATGAAAAATATTTCTTAAATTCTTCTAGTTTGCATTGATCCAAGGCTTCCTTTTCCTTTGCAGAAACTGATGCATGGGATGAAAGGACTTCAAGATCAAGGAAGAGAATTCATCAACAAATGCAAAGGAAGAGATCAACCCATCAAGAAGGTGAGTTAGAGGATTCAAAGCAAGTTCGACGTCAAGCTTCACAACTTAAAAAGGAATACAAGTACAAGAAGAAGATTTCTCTACAAATGAAGAAAGTCACATCAATCTTGGATTTCCTTTGGAAATCTAAGATCAACCTTAAGACCCAAATACTACAACAGGGTCAAGTTATCCAGACAAGAGCAATTTCAAGAACAATTCAAGGAGAAAGATTCCAAAAAGAAGGAAGGATTATGTGAAGATGACATTCAAGAAGATGATAAAGAATTCCGAGTCATTGAAGATGAAGCAATTTGGGAATATGAAGCATCACAACCAATCAAAAGGCTTAAAGATGTTGAGTATCAAGAGATATTGCTAGGGATGTAGAGACTTCTTTATGATGATGAAGAAATAAAGTTGAAATAGAAATAACAAGACATACGTGCTAGGCTGTACCCACTCATCTTCAACCAATCAAGCAATCCTAACTCGACATGCCCAAGTTCATCCAACTAGACTTATTCACAAGTGGACATGTGGAAAGCATTCAATGCAATATTGTAATGAATTTTCTCAGTGGTTCATCCCCGAAAGGATATGTATTCAAAGATTTGTAATCAGCTCATTAGATAACATTAAATATTTGTAGGTGTAGTTGTGACAACCCTAATTAGGGTTTGGTTGGAATTATCTTGGTTGTTGATTTCAGATCAATTAGGGCCCTTCATTGTCATTTAGAGGTCTATAAAAGGCTTGGCCTTCTTATCTGTAAAGTCATTAGAGCATTAATTGTAGTGTAGAAAGGAAGTATATTAGCAGTAGGAGGAGATTAAAAATTGTTGCCAATACTATGTTGAAGTTAATATACAATTTTCATTGAAGATATGGTGGATCTTTGTGTGTTGTTTCAATATTTTGCATGGTTTCTACTTCTTAGAGTTTAGTTGAAGTTCATTGATTATAATGGAGAAATGTGAAGATATATGGTAAATTCCTTGGTTCATACCATTTGTAGTTTGTTGATTGAAAATTGCAGTGTATGGTTACTCTAAGCCCACTTAAGCACTAGCTCGATTATGGATGCTCATTTGGGTTGCGCTAGTATTGGGTATTTACTATTTAGATGAATGTTTACAATATGGGTATCTGTTTAGTGTAGTTGTTTCCTTATGACGAAGCAAAGTTTGGTTTGAAGAATCCATTTATTTAAGCATCATCTGTTGATCATTGTCCTTAAGTGTTAGAAATAGATTATATTTCTCTAAACCCTTGTCCTTTTTATCTTTTTGAAGTCTAAGTTTGGGTCAATATTCAAGTTCCGTTCATTTTGAGGGAAAAAGAGTCGATAAATTCATAAAGAATAGCATAAGTCTCTTTGTGTGTACCAGCAATTTCACATCAATTCATTGAGTTATATCCAATACAAAGTCGTTAGGTCGCAGTGTAAACCTTGGGGTTGCCTTATTTGATCACATATTCTCATATTCTTTAGAATTCGAGGTTTCCTTGTTCAAGAGAGGATATAATACTTGGTATTTTATTCTATGTTTTGAAGTGTCATGAAACACTCATCGACAGATTGGAGATAGTGGATGGAGCCCACAAACCTTTTTCTTGCTGGAGTTTTCTCGTAGAGATTGGATTCTCTTGTGTAAAATCCTTTTTGTGTTCCTTTGTGTGGTTGTATACTCTTAATCTGTGCTGTTTAGTTGTTTAATTGGTTTATACGGGTTTTAATTCCTTATATAAGTTTGTAGCTAAAGAATTGTAGGATGGACTCTTCTTATTTTACCATTTGCTTACGATTGCTTCCTGTTCTTTGAATATATATTGATGACTAGTTTTGTTGCATTTCATATGGCAGCTTTAGATGTTTTGCTTGCCATCTACCTTGTGCACTTTGGGTCCTTATACTTTAATTAGAGTTTTTCATGTGTGGACTTTCGTTGATGAAATCTTAATTTTAAGTAGAGGGTAAATGTATGACATTGTCCAATTTTCATATTTAAGGCTCAAAAATTTCAAAAGCACTAGTCATCAATCCAGCAAGTTGTAGGAAAAAGTCTTTCTAATCTTTCTCTCATGAAATAGAAGCCTTCCTTTTAATAGTTGAAGGAAAGTCTTGCTTTGTAGTCTCTTAATTTTTGTATATTTTTTTAAAACCTAGATATTAAATGGTATGCATTGTAAATTCTCAAATAGTAATTTTAGCCTGCATTTAAAAGTACACTCTTTCTTTATATTGAAGAAGTCTACGAAATGCCATGTGTGAGCAATCAAGTATGCACTTGACTATTGGGCATAATACTTAGCTCCGTACAATCATTGGAGACCAATACCAAGCTCTTCTAGGGAGTACTGAGACTGATGTTGAGCTCCTTTTTAGTATCAACATTACATGACAACTTTGATATCTATGGTAGAAGCCAACCATGAAATACCAAGATTCACAACTTAGAAATTCACATTAGATATTACATCAACAATAAAAGCCAACAATGGTAGAACACGTGTTTTAACTTACAAATCCATATTAAATGTCCATTGAAGATATGAGACTGGATTTTTTGTATGAAGAAATTTTGACCTTTGATTAGCATGCCCTTTTGTGCTATTCAAAACTGATTGAAGAGAACTTAAAACAAGATTTTGGGTGGAGGCATTTTTTCCCCTCCAAGATGACCACCTTGACGGCCTTTTTAGAGTTGAATATTCCTGTAATTTTTGTTCTAAGAAAAAGTAATTTCAGTAGAAAGTGGTTTACTTTTCATAATATAAAGCATATCTAGAAAACTTGGGCTTGGCCAAAACTCGGTAAGCCCAACAAATGCGACTTGACAAAAAATTGGTAAAAGTTCAGTAAGAACTTGACCAAAAATTTACAACTTAAATATTGCTTAAATTTCATTAGACACATTGTTTGGCAAAATTCAGTGACATATCCACTGAGTCCATAAATGAGTACAAAAGTGTTTTCTACTAAATTTGATTGATTTGATTGCAAATTGAGTAGAAAGGTCCATCCTCATGTGGAATCCTAATTAATAGTTAGCTGACAACTATTATGTATTTATGATAATTGCCTTTGAACACCATCATGATTCAGCATAATTCATAGATTGCATATTACAAAATTTTACATCCTCCTCTTCCCTGGCTAGTTAAAACTTTGGTAGAGGTTCTAAATTTCTAATAATCACATTTAAATCTTGAATATTGATAGCATAAGTAGGAGATATTTTTCCACAGCAAGTCAAATTGTGATATTGCTATCAGGATTCAACTGTGTAGTTTTTGAGTCAAACTCATTGACCCATAATTCATGAATTATGGGTCAATGAGTTTGACTCAAAAACTACACAGTTGAATCTTGATAGCAATATCACAAATTGATAGCATAGTTGAAAATATCATTATCGACAACTTATCGCCAAGGGCAAAAAAAAAATATCAGGAAAATATCGGAGATAGATCGGCAACTTATCGGCAAAAATATCGGGAACTTTAAAAGTTGCTTAAATTTAATTTGAAATGCATGTTTTTGCAAATTGCTTTAAAACGCTGCAAATCACATTTTATCCCCTTCAAACCCGTTTTTCCTCTCCCAAACATCAATTTGCAAACAAGAAAATGTGAAATAACTACATTTTGGGCCGTCAGTCCCTATTAGCAGGCTATGGAAGATATTTTGGCAAAATATCGCCGATATTTTGGCGATAAGTTCATGTTTTTTTGGCGATAAGTTTGAAACTTATCTGCAATATGTGCTCCGTGATAAATTTACGTGTTTTATCGCAACCTCCAGCTCATCGTGATAAGTTTACTTATCGGCGATATATCTGCCATATTTTAATCTATGATTGATAGTATGATATTTCATCATTGGTCAATGATATTATGACACTGATAAAATTAGTTGTCTAATTTCTCTATTTTGGTCTTTACTCCCAGACCCCCTCATTGTAATCAAGTTTCTTATATGACCGGAGATTCCACTAATTAGTGGGGGTTTGGTCATGGAGACCCCAATGGTTTTGAGTGGTATTGATGGCAAGCTGCATAAGGTGTTAGATGTGAGAAAATCCCAATGATAGAGGGGGCGCAGGTTTATGCACCTGATTTATTAGATTATTTTTTGATACGTCTGGGCCTTTCTTTTATGCATCCAAGTTTTTGCCACAGAATTGCTGAATTTTTGGGAAAAACTTGCCAAACAATTGGCATGTTTTTAGTTGAAAAACTCACAGGGCAAAAAAATTCGCCAAGTGCTCTTTGAATTTTCCACGTATGATCTAAAGGTTGCGTCCATTATTTTTTCTTCTATCCAAAGGAAGACCTTTAAAGAAACCATTTCTACTAAAATCCTAGTTGTATCAGTTGGCAAATGCTTTTGAGTTTCTAGAGATAGAGAATTCAATTTCCCTATAGAATTTCCTATACCTTTCGAAGTGGAATTCGGGCATAAATGTGGAGGATTTATACAAGGTATCCACTTAAAACTGCTTTACTATCTGAAATCAACTACATTTAAAACCTGATCTGTATGAGCCCTCTCAAAATTTAAACATCTATATGTACGTAATACATATCTTTTCTTAATTTCCTGCATATACAAGGTACTGTTACTTTTCTCTGGTCCAACTTCTCTAACTGGTTCTTCCCTTTGATGTAGATTCCATTATTCCCCCTTTGTTGCTGGGATTCGCCCATTTACTGTCACAAATATGTAACTAGGAATCAATGTGTGATGGCTTATCAGAATTCAAGCTTTTCTCTGAATGTACATACTTATGCAGTAGAAGATCAATGAAGGAGCTATTTTAATATTTACGCAAGTGTGAACCTAGTTGCATTGTATCCTTCTCTTTTCTGTTTCTATTAACGTTGCATCCTGATCAGTCACAGTATCATTTTCAATCAGCCTAGTGATTAATCGAAGCCATGCAATGAATTTGACACAATTTTAATTACATAGACTTGGATCCTCGTGTTATATTGTTCAGAAGATTGATTAAGGTCGTTGATTACATTGATTGCCCAACACCTATGGTTCATAGATATGACGAAACTTTTGTGATATTACTTATTTCACAATGTTTTCAAGATTGAATTCAACCTTATACACACTTCAGCCACCTCTCTGCACAATACTTATAACATCAAAGCTTGTATAACACTATGTAATACACACCCTTGGATTGGACTCCATATGCATTGCAAGACAGATGCTTGCCCTAGACTGAATAGAGTTCTACATGAAAGTATGTCTTATTGGGATCTGTACATATTTTTAATTGCTAATTCAAAACTTGCTGTTGACTAGAAAGTATTAGAAAACGACCACACAGAAGTATGTACTGAGTGAAATATTTTTGATGAAATGACCTGTGGGTCCAATTATGACTTTTGTATTTGATTTTGGAGGTAAGTATTGTTTGAACTAGGATTGTAGTTTTCTTTTTTATTGAGATAAGAAAAACTGTCCAACTGTTATGGTTGCTTTCTTTAACTTTGGTAATTGTTACGGTTGCATTCTGATTATCTTATTATTTTCTTTTTGCATCACTTGTGTCCTTTTTTCTGTTATAGACATTCTGAATACAACTGATTGCAGTTTTTAAGGTGCATGACCTTATGATATTGTAGCACGATATTATGTTGAGCTATCGGTAAATTGTTGGTTTACTGCTGTATAGTCTAATTCATTGATTGCATGTTTATTTTCAGGCTCTATTCTGGCAACAGCAAAACTACTATGGTGTTGACTTGACACCATTGCATGGATCTGCTTTTCAGGGCTATTTTTCTCAGGTGTGATTCCTAGTTTACCTACAAGGAGAAAGGAGAGGTTGTAGTTTTTATTGCAGAAAAAACCCAATTTGTTCTTGTTGTACAAGCGCAACATTGGAAATGAGAATGGTCATGATTCAAATCCATTTTACTTTCTGAGTGACCTTCAACAAAATCTATATCAACAATCAATTACCTGAACAATTTTGCATTTTTAATTAAGTTGCCAATTTGGGTACGGTTACAGGGTTAGGTACGCAGGTATTACAATTATTTTTCCCTGGGTTTGGGTTTGGGTTCATCTGTACGCTCGCATGCACACACATATAAATATATACATACATGTTCAAACATCGAAGTTAAAAATATGTAAAGAAGAGTGATATTCATAAATCCATAATTGCCAATTAAATTACTTGTATCTTAAAACTACTTGTATTACTGATATAGTTTCAGATTACATGCATAACAAGTTGACATCATTCTGAACATGATCAACAAACATAACTATGTGCTGGCTTTTACAAATCTATCACCAGTAATGTACTTAGATCTACAAATAAAAAAAACAATCCCTGACCTTCAAATGAATTGAGGTAGATTGTTGTTCACCATTCTCATAGACTAAGGGCTTTGCATAGACTAATTTTGACTTGAATAATATTACCAAGCTGTTGCAAGATACTATCTAAAGATGATACAAAGAGTATGCTGATGAACAATTCAGAAATACATACATAAACTGACCCATAGTAGCATAAATCGTTTTGGTAAAAAATCGGCAAACCAGAGGAGTAGGATATTTTGAATAAATCGGGGAAAAATCGGTAAAAAAAGGGGAAAAAATCGGATTTACAAAAAACATAAAAAATTGAAGAAAAACAGCTAAAAACTATTTTTTTAATTAAAGGGCATTTCGACAGCATAGATATATTGAGAGCAAATAAGAGTTCAACCCATTAGTTGTAGAAAATAGATTTTCATTGTTCATATTCATATCGCTATAGATTTTCATTGTTTATATATATATGCAAATTTGTTGTATGTCACTATAGATTTTCATTGTTTATATTCATATTAATATATATGCAAGTTTTTTGTATTTGATATATTTTCTGTATAAATATACAGAATATAAATTTATAAATAAATTATTATATTCTGTGTAAATAAATTTATACAGTATACAGTATAGATATATTGTATACTGTAAATACAGTATATTTATACAGAATATACAAAATATATTGTGTCTATATTGTATAAAATTTACAAATATACAGTATAAATATACTATATACTGTATATTGTAAATACAGTATATTTATATAGAATATACAGAATATACTGTGTCTATACTGTATAATCTATATAAATATAATATTACACAAAATATTCAGCATATAAAGTTATACATAATATATACATTTTATTACATATGTACATAATATAAACAGTATATAAATATACAAAATATAAATACATATAAATTTATAAATATACAGAATACATATACATAATAGAATTTCAATATACATAATAAAATAGACATACACAGATTTTATTATAAATCGAATTTATTATGTCCATTCCTATCCTCTGCCCGAGAATACCGTGCCTTGTTAGCCGTATAGTTTATTATGTCGGGTGTTAGTTATGTTATGTATGCACCGACGGTACTTAGTTACTACCGGCGGTTGGGAACGGGTGATGACGTTTGGTCGCACCGTTTCGGGTTCTATATAAACATTGTACTTGCTCTTTGAAGGGATCATGATCATTAATGGCTATTGTAAATGTACTCAAGTTACGAATGATTAATAAAGACCGGTATTCTCTGATCTATCTTATGTATTTGTATTTCTGTATAATGTCTAGCATCACTAAACTAGATTACCCTAGCGGGTAAACATTTGGTGCCGCTGCCTAGACGGGCTCGGTTGGAACAAAACTGGATGGTGTGCCGATACGATGGGTTTATTTGTTGATGAAATTAATTCGGAGGTGGACGACGCACGGACAAAACTATATGAAGGGGAAGATAATCAGACACAGGAGTTTCGAATCCTGTTCCTGGCGGCAATAGAAACCTACGTCCGTCGGGAGGCCTACGACGGGGAAGTTCTGGCAAGTGCAGCGTGGTCTGCGATTGAGGCTAATCCTGCCGCCAATCGATTGCTAAATCACCTTCCACGCCTATTGGCACAGGTATCGCTTGCGCAACGCGCTTGCTTAGAGGGGATTGCTCAAGAGGAACGACGACAAGAAGTCCTCCGGGAGTACCACGAACGGGAAAACAAAAGACTTCAGGAAGAACGTTATGGGAAACGCCGTCGGGAATAGTCATGTCTGAAGGTGACGGAAGGAAGGACACTGTGAAAAATAAGAATGACGAGATCATTCCATTAAGACATTGTAATAAAACATGAATAATTAAAAGTATCCTTTTATTTTTTAGAAATTCTGTGTTTGATTATTGGTGTAAGGAAAAGCATTTATGCCCAACCAGTTAAATAAGAATAGGAATT
The DNA here is from genome assembly GCA_018584345.1 of Thuja plicata. Taxonomy (NCBI): domain Eukaryota; kingdom Viridiplantae; phylum Streptophyta; class Pinopsida; order Cupressales; family Cupressaceae; genus Thuja; species Thuja plicata. Next base: position 701,876 of record MU225200.1, read on the forward strand.
TAAAGAAGGAACTCGAGGAAGAACAAGCTCTTAGAAAAGCAGTACTCGACAAACAGCAAGCCGAGCGAATGGAGAGGTTCAAGAGACGTGCCAAAAGACTACCGGAGGGGGTAAGTGAAGGTAACAGTCTAGAGGAACCTAAACAAGAGGACGGCGGAAGTGACAACAAGGATCTGTTAGAAGAAACAACGAGCTTGTTCAGGACCTTAACTTTAACGCCAAGGACAGAAGCCCGAAGGAAGGCAGAAGAGGAAGCCGAACGGAGGGAGTACACTTGTGCAGTTGCCGCGGAAAGTGTTGAAGTGATAGAAAGGCACGTGGATCACACCACTCCGAGTAGTTCGGGAACATAGATTAACCGGGAAAACAATTCCGGAGGACTGACGCCGACAAGACCATCTTAGCTTGTCGTACAACCAGTACAATAAACACTTCTGGCGACCCAACCGCCAACGCAACAGGTGGTACATACCACCGTTCCAACCCCCAGGGTGAATATGGCGGTTAACAAGGAGAAGTTACCCAAGTTCCATGACGATGGAAAAGAAGACCCTGTTCGGCATTGCCGCACATGTCAAACAATTTGGTCCGCGAATGAATCCGCTGACCAGGCGGAATGGATGAAACAGTTTCCGGCAACCCTCCGAGGGGTAGCAATCGATATGTAATCCGACTTAGACAAAACCAGAGTAACCACCTGGGACTTATTGAAGAAGGCATTTGAAAAAGAGTTTAGGCTCCTGCGAGACGACAATGAAATCGTCTCGGAAATATATGGAACCAAGCAAGGAAAAAAGGAGACCGTACGGACCTACGGTCCCCGACTAAAAGAACTTGTGGGAAAGATGCAGAGTCAGCCAACCGACGACTTGAAGAAGAGATGGTTCGTCGAAGGGCTGAAATCAAATCTCCGGAGGAAGATGAAGATAGTTCCTTCCACCTCATACGACGATGCATATAACCGGGCGATGGATTTGGAAAGTGAACAAAAGACGTCGAAGAAGAAGAAAAACCAGCCCTCTTCGTTGGATGAGGATGACACTTCAGGGGACGATAGCGGCAGTGACAGAGAAGCAAAGAAAAAAGTCACCGCACTACAAAAGGATATGGAAAGGATGCTTAAAGAATTCAAAACTATGAAGGGAAGCACCAGTTAGAACGAAGGAGACTTGTGGTGTACCGACTGCAAGGAGGCCTACCACACGAAGGGAGCATGCCCAAAGAAAATGTTCTGCGACATTTGCCAAATAGCAGGCCATTCCGCAAAGGAATGTCCGTTCAACATGAAGACACAGGGCAACCAACAAGTCATGTTCACGCAAGAATTGGCCTCAACAACACCTGGGAACACATAACACAGCATCGTTCGGCGGCTATCGGTATAACCGTCGTGGAGGAAGGGGAAATAACACCGACGGAGGCTGGAGCCGCATCCAATACGATGCTAGTGAGAGGCCAATGATTCAATGCTGAGCATGCAGCCAATGGGGGCATTTTCTGAGGGAGTGCCTGAAGGGGGAAAAGCTACAATTTCTTTGCAAAAGGTGCGGGCCCAGAGACCACGACGACATAAAATGCCCAAAACCTGGCGTAAACTTCCTAAATATCGAAGGCAATTAAGGGGAGGTGTTGGCAATCACCTGGGAGCAAGCAAAGAAGGCCACCTACCCACACCCGGAGACTGAGAAGAAAAGAGTACGCGAGGCCAAAGAAGACATCGAGAGAGGAATGATGGCCAAATTGAATGAAACACATGACGCTGCAGGAACCTCCCAAGGAGGTCACGCGGAACACAATATACTAAGGCAAGTGATGCAGACATAAATCCCAATACAATTGGGAGACCTCCTTGCAGCCATGCCACAATTAAGAACGACCCTGCTTAACATGGTACCATCTCCTAATGTGCGTAAGGTGATCGAGAGGAAGGCAAACCCTCTTGGGAAGGGAAATTCTGTTGAGGACCCGATGCTGTTGGCACTCAACACTGGAAGGCATCTTGCAGTGGTGGAGATGGGAATTCTTGGCACAATACTTACGGACACTATCATCGACGGAGGATCGGGTGTCAATGTTCTACCCGAAGAGACATGGAGGAAACTTGGGCGACTGACACTGTGTCCGCCAACCTTCCAACTGGTAGGAGCAGACCAGCATGGGATCAAACCCATAGGTACATTAATGGCACAAAGGGTAATGATTGGCACCCAACTGTTCGTGATGAACTTCGTAGTCATTCCAGTGAAGAAAAGGGATACGATGCTCTCCTAGGGAGAGGATGGCTTGTGCAAGCAAAAGCTAAGCATGACTGGAAATGGAATGTAATTTCGATGGAGAGATGGCCAAAAATTTACAATCGATTTGAGAAATCAATTGGTTAGTGAAGACCTCGCATCCTTGTTAGGGTCGGACACCGAAGAAGAGGTTGACGAAGCGAGACAATGCATGGAGCCGAACAAGGAAGGGGTACTGGAACTCAAAGAGTGCTCCGAAGATGACTTGTTACCGCGAGAGTACGATGAATACAAGGAGGGGGAGGCTCGGGTGGAAGAAACCCCTGCACACAAGTTTGACGAAGAAAAACCAATCAAGTATGAAGAGCCTTCGGTGAAAACTGTGAACTTAGGAACCGAAGAGATCCCCAAAAACATTCTTGTGGGCGATGATTGGAATCCAGTGTTAAAAGTAGCAGTGTTCAAAATTTTCATGGAGTACCGAGATGTCTTCGCCTGGACATACAAAGACCTTAAGGGGGTTCCATAGGAGTTGTGTGTCCACCGAATTCCATTAGTACCTGGGGCCGTGCCTATGCGGAAACGACCATAGAGGATGAATAAAATTACGCGGCACGAGTGAATGACAAAATCGAGTGCATGCTAGAGGCCGGGATCATATTCAAAGTCCAAACAAGCGAATGGGTCTCACCAATAGTTATCTCACTGAAGGAGGCGAATCAAATTCGGATATGTGACGATTTCAGATGCCTCAATGCAGCGACCATAAAGGATGCATTCCCGATACCGCACTGATAGTATCTTGGAGGATGTCGCCGGTCATGAGATTTACTCCTCCATGAATAGATTCTCTGGATACAATCAGATATCCATCGCTTAAGAAGACAAGTTGATGACAACGTTCATAGTAGAGGATGGCGTATATGCTTATAACCGAATGCCGTTCAGACTCTGCAATGCCCCGATGACATTTCGAAGAATAATCCTGCATATATTTGACAAAATGTCCGTAGGCAACTTCAAAGCCTTTCTGGACGATTGGTCTATTTTTAGTGCCGAAGATACCCATTTGGTCGCCCTTCGGGAACGCATGGAAAGATGCAGACGGGCACGACTGGCCCTCAACCCCAAGAAATGCCGGTTCATGGTACCACAGGGGAAACTACTTGGGCACATTGTGTGTAAGGCTAGACTAAAAACCGATCCTGACAAGGGTGATTCTAGAGATGGAGCCTATTAGAGAATTATCAAATCAGGACTCAAATCATTCCTCGGACATATAGGATACTATCAGAGAATTATCAAACATTTTGCTCATGTATCTTGCCTGATGGATCAACTAACTCAGAAAGGAGAACCTTATAATTGGGGAACGGAGCAAGGGGAAGCCTTTGAAGACCTTAAGGCAAGGTTGGTAGCCGCACCTATCCTGGCGTATCCTAATTGGGACAAAGAATTCCATGTGCATGTGGATGCATCCAACTTCGCGATTGGAGCCACGTTGGCACAGACAGGTGACCACAGGTTAGATCACCCCATATACTTTGCAAGAAGGATCCTCTCAAAGGCAGAGAAAAACTACAATACTATAGAGAGAGAAGCGTTGGGGATGTTGTATGCTGTACAGAAGTTCCGGCATTACTTACTTGCTACCCCATTCACCTTCTTGGTGGATCATCAGGCCTTAATGTACCTGGTGAACAAACCACTTATTCAGGACCGAGTAAATAGATGGCTGCTTTTTTTGCAGGAGTTCACCTTTAACATCATAGTACGACCGGGAAAAAGTCACGTGTGTGTAGACAACCTATTGCGCATCAAATCTGGGGAGCCGCCCGAGGGGGTGAATGACGACTTCCCAAACGCCCATCTTTTTTGTATTGCTGTTCTTTCTCCATGGTATGCAAGCGTTGGAGAATTCTTGTCCACAGGACAATTTCCAGAGGGAATGCCGCCAGGAGAGAGAAGGAAACTCATCCTGAGAAGTAGGACCTTCCAACTCATTAACGGGTTATTGTACAAAATGGGACCCGACCAGTTACTTCGGAGGTGTGTGATGGAAGAAGTATAGGGTGTTCTGAGGGAGGCCCATGAAGGTCCCGCCGAAGGGCATACGGGACCGGACATGACAGCGCGGAAGGTTTTACTCGTCGGGCTATGGTGGCCCACGTATAATGACACACGGGAATGGGTGGTAAGTTGCGACACCTGTCAAAGAGCTAGGAAACCACTCAAGCGGGACTTTATGCCATTAAACCCGTCCAACGCTTAGGAGTTGTTCGAGAGATGGGGACTAGATTTCGTCGGACCACTAAAGGCAAGCAGACGCAGGTGTCGATACATTGTAGTGGCAACTGAATACCTCACCAAATGGGTCGAAGCTAGAGCCCTACCGAACAATTTCACAGTAAGCACGGCGAAATTTATCTATGAACAGATAATCACATGGTACAACATACCTATTTAGCTCACTAGCGACAGAGGAGGGCATTTCGTTAACCATGTAATATGGTTGCTCACCACGGAATTAAAAAAATTTCATTCACTCTCGAGCCCCTACTACCCGAGGGCAAACAGGTAGGCCAAAGCTACCAACAAGATAATTGTGTCGGTAATTTATAAGTCGTGCGGAGTAGAAGGCGAAGATTGGGAAGAGCGACTTCCATCGGTACTATGGGCATACCGTACGGCATAAAAGGTCACTGTGGGACACACTCCATTCCAGTTGATGTATGGACAAGAGGCCGTCGTCCCAACGAGATTTATGGTGCCCAGCCTCCGAATAGCACTCGACAACAAACTGGGCGACATGGAGAACCTCCGGGAATGTTTGCATGCCCTTAACAAACTCGACGAACGACGGATGTTGGCACAGTGGGCAACTGAGGTGGCCCAACAACGTCGGAAATATTGGCACGACAAGCACCTTCGACACAACTGATTCTCCCTGGGACAACTCGTCCTAAAGTACAATGGGCGAAACGAAATTAAACCGGGCAAATTCAAAGTGAAATGGTTAGGTCCCTACAAGGTCCGAGAAGTCAGGAGCAACAAAGCAATCAAATTGTGGGCGCTCGACGAGACAGGGCTTTCGGACGCCGTCAATGGATCGAAACTCAAAGTTTATCATGAACGGCCAAACGGAAGGCCCTGGGCGAGTTCACAGAATAATTGTATTTTAAAAAAAAACAATTAAAAAAGAGAGAGTACCGTACAGTGGGCACCACCGACGGTAAATCCACTATAAGGTGAACCACCGAACGGTGGAGTCCCTGTAGAAGCACATAGCCGCGGCGGTGTAAAATAGAACGCACGCCAAGGAAGCGAGAAAACAACCGTGCGGGTAGGAGGGAAGAGTCGTGGCAGGAGGAGAAGGAAGGATGGTTTTGGAATTAAAGTAGAAGGCTTATCAGATTCAAAGAAGTAAAAATTTGTCTGGAGACAAAACATACGACAGGTAAAAGCCACCACACAGCCGCGGAAAGGAAAGAAACAGCTGCGCGACAGAAAAAGGACAAGAATACAAGGCGTGGGCAAGGAAAATGTAAAGGCACGGGCGATAGCAAATATCGATACAAGTTCATTTTGTTTTGAAAACTAGCGTCTGAGGCCGTACGATTAAAGAATCAAGTGCAACCACAAGTGTTTTACAGCAACTGTTGAAGGGACAGATTGTGAAGGAGAAAAGTAATGAAGAAGAGAAGACCTAACCGCTTTTTGGAAATAGTTATGCATTCAGCCGACAAGAGGAGTCAGTGGAAAAATCAATTGCAGGCAGGGAGTTAAGGAAGCATAGCCATGGACAAGAAGGCTACCATACTGCCTTCTGGAATTAGAGTTGCAGGACACAGATAGGCAACTGGGAGTAGCACAAAAAAGCTCAAGTCCGTGCAACAGGAGGGAAAAGAAGCCATCACCTACCAGACGGTAGCATTTGAAGGCCTTAATGGACTTGAGTGCAGGAAATGGTGGAATGAAACTCCGGAGGACGATGAAGTGAAAAAATTCATACGGCAGGTTGGTGTCCATTGGGCTATTCAAATGCCCCTGTTTTCTATGCTTTGAACCCACTTTGAGGGTAATGATCCAGGGTTTCGGTAAGCAAACGAGGAGTACTTTTGTGTATTGGAATCACCGACTCACAGTCTCGTGTGGCGCTGAGGACTTCATACGAGTCTTTGGCATTCCAGGTGCAACTGGCAGAAGGTGGAAACCAAAACACAGAAAATGCCAATCGAAAGGAAGGAATCTTGGATAAAGCGTGTCTACCGTCCTCTCACTCCAACAGAGTTGGACTCTATGATAAAGGCGATGAAAGCGAGAGGCCTTCGGAAGGATTTGTAGCAGAGGGTGCCTGGCGTTGCATTCTCGACGTAATCAAGAGCAGGTTGACAGGCTTGAGTCGCGCCTCGGATATTGCCCTACCACAAATTGTCTACATGCAGGGGTTGATCAATGGCGTAGTATATGATTGGGCTTCGGTGTTGGCAGATAGGATGATGGAGTTTATGACATTACATCGAACTTTTTATATGCCCCATTACGCCATTAGATTGTTTCTGGAGGCTGCCCTCAGACAGATGCCCGTAGCCGAGTTGGAACTCAAGCCATAGGGAAAGCCCATAGCGGGAGCCCCTTCAGTGTTCCACTGGAACTTTTGGACAATGGAGGTACAACCAGCAGACAGAAACGACGTCGAAAAGCAGTGGTGGAGTCCGACCCCGACAATATTGATAGTGGCCGAGAAGCCAGTCCAGAGCCTTCTGACACAAACTTAGAGGAGGATAGTGACATGATCATGGAGACAGTGCACATGGAGGCAGTGGAATCCACCTCGGCAGCCCCACTGGTTTAGTTTGCCGCACCGGTGTTGTCTGCCTCGATCCACTTGACTCCCATAGGGGTGGTGATAGTTCCTGTAGTCGAGTTCCCACCTGAGGAAGAGGTCGTGACCATTACAGTCGAGGGTCATCCTGAATCTCCGGCGGGGGTAGCAGTGTCAGTTGCAGCAAAGTCCTCGGAGGCACTCAGTATATTTGTGAGGGACAGGTTCGGATGTATGTGGTAGGATCGAATGCCGTAGTGACAGTGGACGCGACACTTTTGCAGGATTCCTCGTCGACGGATCCACCTCCTCTAGCCGACCCTGCTCGGGTTGAAGCCATGTGTTCTTGGATCAGCCGACGGTTCTTGTTGGTTCCTGCTCCACCACCGACAATAGTTCTTTCTCCTTGACGAGAGGGCCCTCCAAAGATCATTAGTATAGACTTTGCAGATGTCACAGTGGCGACGGATATTCCATCTGTATCTGAAGAGGATGGGGTTGTGGAGACAGTGGCTCAATTGGTAGTTCCGACCGAGAGAGTGGGAGGTGTAGCGACAGAGGTACCTTATGGATTTGAGTTGTCTCGCCCGATAGCTCTCACCAGCTCTGGGCCGTTGGAGGGAGAGGACATGGAGGCCTATTTGGCCGACATGGTCACTCGAGGACGTCGGTTGGTAGCTGTAGCCGAGTCTTGAGTTGTGGCAATTGTGGTTCAGGATTTGAGGCGTCTCCTAGCCTTTGCTTGAGTGGGTTGTAGTGCAACTTTTGCAGAGTGTTTTGAGAAGGGGTTGTGGCCTGCTGAAGAGATTGCAGAGACGAGGGCTGCATGGGTTGTTCCTACGCCAGTACTTGAGAGCGAGGTAGCATCTCTCGTTTAAGAGCTTGAGCAGACGATTCAGGATGGGTACTATGCGTTTAGACGATCTGTGTATGTCTCGTCGGATCGTGAGACTGCCTTGGTGACAGCACAGAGAGCTCGGGAGGAGCTAGGCACCAAGCTAAAGGCACTGGAGAGAGACTTACTCCAGCGTACCCAGGAGTTAGTGGCTGAGCGGGCAGCACGGGTTGCCCTGGAAGAGAGACCAGCTAGGGAGACTATGGCTTGGGAGCATTGGTTGGCAGCAGCAAAGGCGGAGAATGAGGCCAAGGAGAAGGAAGTTTTGGAGGCTGCTTTGATGATTAAGTCGACCTTGGAGTTGCAGATGGTAGCTGAAGAGCACTTGTAGATCAGGACTACACAGGTGCATGAGCTTCGAGCTCGGTTGGGGACATCTACACCAGTTCCTCCAGTAGATCAACGTGCTTCCTTGTCAGGGACGCTTCCTCTGGGCCCCTCTTTTTCTCGATCCTAGTTTTTGTCTATGGTAGTTCGTCATTCCTATTTTGTTGTTCTGTCTTGGACAGTTTGTTGTCGTCCGGAGACGACTTTTCTTTAGGGGGGATGATGTTAGCCGTATAGTTTATTGTGTCGAGTGTTAGTTATGTTATGTATGCACCGACAATACTTAGTTACTACCGGCGGTTGGGAACGGGTGACGATGTTTGGTCGCACCGCTTCGGGTTCTATATAAACATTGTACTTGCTCTTTGAAGGGATCATGATCACTGGTGGCTATTGTAAATGTACTCAAGTTACGAATGATTAATAAAGACTGGTATTCTCTGATCTATCTTATGTATTTGTATTTCCATATAACGTCTATGGATTAGTAAACTAGGTTACCCCAGTGGGTAAACATGCCTATCCTCTGCCTGCACTATCATACCAATCCTCTGCGAATACAAGATGAAGAAATGATGAATGGATCTTGGCCTTTATAAGAAATAATTGTGTGGTTTCAGGGTTTTTTGGCGGCAATTTTTAATCTCGATTAATCCTGATTTATTCCCGATCTAATCGCGATTTTTTTAGGAAATCGTTGACTGCAGTTTTGACCGATTTCTGACCATATTTAGGGGAAAAAATCGGGGGGAAGTCTTGATTCCTGTTTAATCGGGTATAATCGGGATTTTTTCTCGATTATTGCTACTATGAACTGACCTACTGTCCTTGGGTACTTCTTGGGTGCTTGGGTTCTCTGTTGGTCCTAGAACCCAGGAAAGATTAGTACGTTAACCGTACGAGTACCAAGACACGGGCCTAAATAGCAGGAACCTGGTAGTTGAGATTTTTACTTGAGTCAAGTATTGAGGGTGTTGTTTGGAAGGAGGTCTATTGCTTTCAATTTCTATTGGCCTGCACTTGCATGCTACTGTTGTTGCGTCAGGCCTTTGATCCTACAGAGATAAGGGTATTTCATGTTTGTGCTGTGAAATTATGCAAAGGCAATCGTGGTGAATGTTTATGAAGAGAACTACTAGTAGTTCCCAGCCTTTCGATATAACTCTATCACTCACCCATATAACTGGGGGCAAGTGAAAGATCCTGCTTCAAAGATTTGGCTCTTTGTTCCCGTTACAAGCCACTATAAGAACAAAACCCAGTTAATTGTTTGACCAGTGGTTTCCAGCTAACCAGCAATGACCAGGGAAAAGCAATTCTACCTCCCACCCGTCCCAACTTCATAAAATTTTCTCACCCCTGATGTAACGACCTCTCACACTCATCCTGGGTGGGAGGGAATTAGGATTTTCATTTGAGAGGTTTGTTTTCAGAGTTAGAAATAGTACCTCCTTTATTCTGCTTTTGCTCATTTGTATGCAACAAAGAAAGTATTGAGGCCAAATATTGCAATACGTAGATTTTCCTCTTAAGGTCTGACAGTGATTTTTAATAGTTGCATTAATGTAGCTGCTGCTACAAACAGCTTTGTAACATATAATATTTTAATTATGCAGATTTAGGCACATGTATAAATTATCATTGTGATGCAGTTGTGATTGACAATGTATGGGATCAAATAAGGATGACCTATTTTTAAAATGTGAGTACCATGTGTTGAAAAGTGTTCATGGTATTCTCTCTCTCTTTGCTTTACAGGATCGAATGGAACTTTTGGGTGCCCTTTAGTAAAATTTATGTCAGAATAGTCATGTATTTTGATGCTGATATAAATTGTTGTGAGTGATCAGCAAACTTGTATTTTTTTTTTTTTTTTTGAGAATAGTTCGTTCTCTTTGGCTGAGAGCCAAGGACTGAGGGGCATCCATTCCGCCAAATTCGCCCGGGGCACGATCCCAGCCTCATCCCTTATCAGATGTCTTCACGAGATTTGAACCCTGGTGGGCTCAATGAGAACCATTGAACTTCACTAGTCGACCAATTCACAATTGACAAAAAAACCTGTATCTTTTAGTTCTATTGGTTTTTTTTTATATGTTGTTTTTTTCAAATAAATGAGTCAGTGGTTTACATGGCTTTTCAACTGTCAAAATAACATTTGAACATAAAGACTTAAGCATTAAAATAAAGTGTGAGAACATCCGACAAGGAGAGCATCATGACAGCTATAGAATTAAAACATCCTATGTACAGAAGCACACATCAGAACTAAAGAACAACTCGGAGAGCTGGATCAATAATTCGACACTTCTGCAGGCAACTATGTCATATGCTTTTCCTACAATATGATGCCGTTTCAGTAATTGAGCACTGCTAGCGATCTATGATTATTTTAAACTAGTGTGAGCCATTTACATTACCTATCGGTTTGTGGGCCTCCTTGATAGAGAGGTGGTGAGAATCACACACCTGCCTTAGCATTCACAATTGTCCCACCTGCATTTATATCCATGGGCATCTTGCAAAATCATTTCCTGCTAGGGAAACATTACAAGAGTTAATACATCCATTCTGGATGCATATGGTTAATGGTTCAGCTTTGTAATCAGACCAGACCTGAAGAAGGGGCTGAACTTTTTATTTCGATCATGCTGGAAGAGAGGCCTGCAACAAGTAAATTTATACAGGAATATTTTAAGTTCATTTACTAGTGGACCTTTCCCTAGGACTTCTAGGCATGTTTATACAATTTTACCATGGTTACCAAGACACCTATATCCTACCCCTTGAGACATGTCTCGGAGACAGAGACATGTCTACAGTACCAGCAAAGTCCCTATAAATGTCCTGTTGCACAAGGTTCTTGTGGTCCTCATCTCTAGCCATCTCCAAAGCCACTCGACCAGAAATTGATGTCTCCTGCCAAAAACCTTAGGATATAAAGTGTTATAAAAAACTCTGATTCTTATCCTCTATCATCACCCTTGCAAAATCATTATTACTTATCTGTTATTAATTATATTGATAGCCACTATAGTCTTCTGATCAATCTTCTCAATTGCCTCTCTAGAAAGACTCGTCAATGATGTGCAACTATTCACTTTTCTTGTACTGTCATGATTTACTAGCTGCTGTTTTTTAAAGAGGTCACCAAAATGGTAAAAGAGATCATTGTGTAACATCAATTCAACTACTGGAATTAATGAAAGCCAATGATTATCTCCAGCCTTCTCAAATATCTTATAGGGATACGTCCATTCAAAGATTCTCCATTCTTAGAAGAATCGTACAAAATTTCTTATAACTAGGCATCTCGTATCGTTTGGCATGTATATCAGCATCAGACTATCAATATCATTGAATTTCAATATGTAATGATAATCTAATATGAAATATGTATTGTGAGTTTTGAACTCTTTTGACTCTTTGACACAAAATGTACATTTGTGTATTTAAACATTTAAAGTTAATGTTATATTTATCGCCGTTCTTGTTTTGAGAGTTCTATGTTATGATATTTTTTGAAAATTATTAAATTATATTTAAAAAATGGCATCTCCAAGTACTCCATCTACTTTTGAAAATTTGTCGTACTGTTATCGGTACTTGTGTCTAAAATCTAGAAGTACTCATGTCTCCTGGTAACCTTGGATTTTACAATTTCAACATATTAGTAAGTGTAGTGCAAGCTAGGGGAAAAGAAAGGATTGTAAGGAGGCAGATGATGCCATTGAAAAATAGATTGTATGGTTTTCCATTTTTTATCATTTGAATTCATTATTTTGAGGCATTTGCGAAAATGAAATATCCCCCTAAGATATTTTTTCTAGATTTTTCCCAAAATATGCCATAGGAAATTAAACAATGAAGTGAAATAGAGTTTTGGAATTAAATATGAAGATAAATCATTACAATCCTTATTTTCTAAACAGATATGAAATACCTCTGTTAATTCAGATTTTGACTCTACAAATTTGCCCAGTTGTGAACTCCATTGGGAATCCACCTCCAAAGATGAATTGGGTTTCTGTCCAATCTACTGAGAAATCTTGAAGGTTTCTGTCCTCAAGTCTCCAAAACTGAAAGCCAAAGCTTCCCAAAATTCTCCAAGAGAAAACAATAACCAAGCATATCCAGAATGAGCCTCTCAATGTTCTTTAATAGCACATCCCTATGACTCTTCCTTTTCCCTCTGCCCGAATTCCTTTTTTATGTCTCTTTATTATCCCCCTTTAAATTAAAATGACTATTAATTTTCACTAGCCTCCATTAAAGTCTTTTTATTACTTTATTAAATAATTAAATTAAGTCATCATTTTATTTGATATAATTTGACAACTTAAAATTCAATTATTTAATTGACTTCTAATGTCCCAAAAAACGGGACATTACAGTCCTCCCTTGCCAGAGATTGCTTGCCCTCAAGCAATTTGCATCTGCATGTTGAAACCTAGATCCCATATCAACCTCAAGAATGTTGCTCTGGTAATTCGCTGCGCTTCTCTGATATAAACAACAATATGCCTAGAATTGTGAAGCCAATCATCAAAAACCCGCTAAAGTAAAGCACCAAACATGCCAATGCTAGGATTCCAAATTATCATGCCGTCACAACTTTCATATATGAGGAAATAGTAGTATCCCAAGGAGCTATCAACATTGAACAATGCTCCAACTGCAAATGATCTCCCATAGAAGTGCATAACACCCATCATAGACACAATAATATATATCATCCCGTCCTAAGCTGCTGGTGTAAAAACCAAACTGCTCAAAGGCTGAGGTCAACACCAACAATGCATAGGAAATAGTACAACAATAATTAATCTGAAATGCCACTGAATACATAGGAATCATGAGTAAGGAAGTAGCTGAAAATTCATCTCCTATTGTCAAATTAAATCTACCATCCACCCTCAACAAGGAACTACTTATTTGCTAAACCAAAAAGACTATCCGACTCATCCACTACTCCAACCCTCTGACCAAAACTCATCGCTAAAAACTGCACCTGGGTCCCAAATCCTAGAATCAATTCCATTCTCATCACTGGAGTCATAAAGAACTCTCTCATAAAACTTGAAGAGTAGATTAACAAATGTCCAATTAGCATCCACCTCAAACAAGCAATTGTCAATCAACTGATGATTGTCCTTAACTTCAAACTCATTCCAAAGTTCTGGCCGGTCTAAAATTTTATTACTTGATATTTTAGGACAGTTGTCCAAACATAAGTTTGTTGTATGCTTCCAAGTTTCTTAATCACTTCCTTGAAAAACTCATTCCTTCCTCTGTTTTCCTACTCCCTGAAATGATTAGTGACAACAATCTGATTTTTTGCTTCTTGAAGAGCCATTTGCGTACTTCTCAATAGCTATTGTGTATCGTTAATCTTCCTGATGAGCTTATTAATCTCATCCTCTTTTTCCTTCAATTCATTAGCATATACTTCAACAATCTTTAAAATAGATCCCTATTTGAAAGTAAATTCAAATAATCAGATTTCATTTATTCCAGAGCCACTTCGACGACTTGTAAGTCTGCAAAATAAGGAATACTTCCCATGCCCTTTTGCCTCTTCTCAATTTGAACCTTCCACTTAAGATTTTCAATGATTTTGTGAGTGTCATCAAAATGTATTAAGGCTGCAACTATTATATCATTGGTGATCTTCAGCTGATTTTTCAAAGTATGTGTCACAACACCACCATCTTGGTATGCATTGCTCTATTGGTCCTCCAAAGCACCATCATGCATAAGTGTACTTCTGCTATTAAGAACACATGACTCGTCATACCTTTCAAGCGTGTTGTCAGTGTCATCATAGGCCTCAAACTCCTTGTTTGATTGATCTGCATGCAAAGTCAAGGCTGCGTCTATGTCATTATTTTCAAGCAAATTCTCATCATGTGAAGATTCATACACTTCATTCGAAAGATCTTGAGTCTCCAACATGCTCTCTCCTTGAGTAAGGTCATCCTCATCAAAATGTTTGCTAAAAGCAACTTCTAAATCAGCAATATAGAGATTTGTATATCCCTTATTTATAACAACAGTTGAAGCCTTGTTCTTGCCAGCATTTGTGTTATTCTATTGTAACAAAATTGTGAGTTTCCTATCTTCTTCATCACTGGTTAGAACCTCTTTAGTTGTTTTATCTTCTTCACCAACCCCACAATTGTAACTAGCTGTCCAAGTGTCCCAACATGGAAAACAAATCCGCTTTATTCTTATTTGGTTCTTACATATTTTGGGAGAACCTGCGACCTGTAAGCCCATTGATATTAGTTAATTTTCAGTCATGTGCTCTTGGTCACCTTTCAATTTTATGCTCAATCAGTCTTTTGGAGAATCCATAAGCAATATGTGATACAACCTGTTCCTTTCTCCAAATGATCAACAAGCATGATTGCAATTGTTTGCAAATATCATCATCCTCATCTAAGATTAAGGACATGATGGTTTGCATACAAACCCTCACCTTGTTTGGATGATGCTTCATGATTTTAGTTAAGAAGCATTGAAACATTTGAAGAATCATTTTTTCACACTTGAGATCCAACATAATGATAAATGATCTAGTTCTTCTCTTAATTTCTAAAATTTTAGCCCTCTTTCCAAAAGTAGGGGCTTTGACATAATGAAACCCATGTAGACTTCCCACAATTAGCTGTAGAACTTTCTTCAATATGTCATTCATTATATGGTGCTACAGGAGCTGTTATTCTTATGATCTCACTATGACAAGAAGCAACTGCAAGTCTTTCCACTTCACACAGATGTTCCAATAACTTGTGCTGGACCAAAGCAAGCATTGAGGGCTGCAAGGCCCAATTCAGAAACCTCCAATCTGACTGGTCTACTTTAGACAAATAATTCCTCCAACTTAGAAAGAACACCATCAGGAAACTTCAGGGACTTCAATTGTAGTCCAATCACATAGAGCCAATTCCCCACTTCCTTTTCTTTCTGCAAGTCCCTCAGCTGATCCCCATTGAATGTATCATTGAATTCTTTTGAGAAAAGATAACTTTTCAGATTTGCCATTGACTTCATTTTGTTTATTTCAAACTGAATGCCCTACCAAAACTAATACAAACTGTAATAGGCTGCCCTAGTTCTGGACCAAATTTTTTCCCTGTTCTAAAGTAGTTGTGTCAATGCTGTTACTTGTAATTTTGTGTGCTGATTGTTATTTGAAACTCACTCTGAAATGTGTTGCAGCATACATTTAAGAACTACCCAGATGTGTCAAGTACTGCAATCTCTGTAAGAATCCTTGCCAGTTGAGCTAATATCTCTTACCGATTTTTAATTCCAATCTCACTAAAATTTCACAGGTTCACAAAAGGCATTTGTACAAATAGTTGTCTGAAGTAACATTCAGTAATTAACTCTAAATTCTCTGAACGATGGTGGTTTCAGATTTGCAAAGTCTTCATGAAGGATTCAGAAAGTAATAATGACAGTATCCCTTCAGTTTATAATCAATATCTAACATTCCTATCAGCAGTATTGCAACTACATTTAGAGTATAGAACTTTAGTTTGAAATGAAACAGTTTTCTTGCTCATATGAGACATAAAATGTGTCTTGAGAAATCTATTATCAAACTGAATGATTCTACATCAATGAAATGTTATAGTCATCTGATCTTATATTATTGTCGAAGGTGATTTATGAAATAGTCTAATAAACCAAACAGATTCTTGAATGACGCTCAATAACCATTTGTTGTGCATTAACACCACAGGTCAATATAGTTGCCCAAATGTGAAGGAAACGATCCTCAGGTATAGCTTGTATGTTTTCCCAAACTTCCAAGGACTGTAATTTCTGCTCCAACAGATACAAGACTGCCATGTGACTTACCCTACTCCGATGTTGCTATCCCAGTGATCACCTCTCTAGATAATCACGTGTTCATTAGAACCAGAAGCTATTACTACTTTCAGGTTTTGAAAGAACTATAGCCAAACCTAACAGAGATAATTTTCATCACGTTTTCTACTGCTGATGGAGCAAATCAATCAATTCTCAGATTCCCAAATATAATAATGTTATTTTCAAATAAGGAATAGATGCAAATATTTTATTTCAGAAACTGATTTCAACCGTTACAAATTTGGCACCAGGTAAGGATGCCGCTGCAAGAAGAGGTTCCCAAAATGTTGTGGCTGGTAAAAACTCCCAACCTGAGTGTATAATTGGCCACTTCACACGGCAGGCAAGATGTTATGCACAGAGAGTACCAATGAAGATTCATGGCTCACAAGTCTTCGTACAAAAGCTTATTTTGTTCTTGTTAATGTCCACAACAATTTGAGTACCAATCCTCCTGACCATGCTAGATGGAGATGCCTCACCAGACTATTTCCCTTTGCAATGTTTGGCAAGGCTAATCTGCTATGGATGGTTCAATATTTCCCATACCAATTCGCACCAATATAAGACCGTGATTATCGAAATATTTGGCAGGAACTATGGGAGTCAACAATATTTCCAATAAAATCAATCCCTATATGTTGCGTTCATGAATTGAAGAGTTAAAATCCTCTTTGATTTTGTCACTGCAAATGGTATTAGGCTCAAAACATTAAGGAATTCCGGCCCCACATATAACTTCTGCTCAAATCAATATATATTCACAGAAATTTTTTCCAGCCAGCTGCAAAGGAGAACTAAATGCTTATGTTGGAAAAGAATTGTTAATAAAATGAAAACTTTAATAAGTTGCATCCTTAATCTAAAATAGAATTGTTAATAAAATGAAAACTTTAATAGAATTATTAATCTAAAATAGGGTGTCTAGAGCATCCTTCCCTTCTAAGCCCAAGGGCGGGGCACTCCTTGCACGCCCTTGGCTTTATGGACTATCCGTCACCACCATGAGGTGGCGTGCTTAGAAGAGGACCTCATAACAGTTTCTCCCTCCTTGTATTCCCTTTTACCCCTACTATGATTGATTGTAGCAACCATATAAAGAGTTACACATTATTGCATGCATTGTTCAAATAAAACATCACCTAATAATAATACCCGTCACCACCATGAGGTAGCATGCTTAGAAGAGGACCTCATAACTGTTTCTCCCTCCTTGTATTCCCTATTATCCATAGCATGATTTCTTGTAGAAAACATATAAAGAGTTACGCATTATTGCATGTATTCTTCAAATAAAAGATCACATAATAATACCATATTCATATACATTATTCACAAATTCATATACATCATTCACAAACAAGAAATTATAAATAGGGCCCACTATGCTGCCTATTATAAGAGCTGATATTTCAAACCAATTTATAGATATAATACCTTCGATACATATACCTCTCCCTTGTAGTGGAAGAGTCATGTCCTTTCCAACGGCATATCCGTTCAAATAGTGATGCATCCCTTCACTTAACAAATCACACCTCTTCTCTAAATCACACGTTTGTTAATATTTGATTAAATCTCACCTTAACAACCTTGCCACCTTTGGGAAGACAATTACTAAACACACTGCTGCTTATTAGTATATACTTTATTGAATTGGTCATCATATTAGTTTCCCATCTTATTTATGAATTGTACTTCGTTGGAGGACAAATCGCTCTATATTATTTTACCTGAAATTTGCATATTGTATCGGTTTTGGAGAACAAACTGTAATATCTCTTTTGATAAACTTGCGCCTGCCTCTCATTGCAGCACGAGAACTCATTCCTATGTAGAATTATTATCTTGACACATTATTTTCCTGGATCAGAAATTACAGAAAATCGCGAGGTCTTATAAATAAGACGATTTTCTTATAAATGATGTCTATTTAGGTATTCCTCGTGTCAGGGACATGACATTATATATATGTTTTAACATTCATCCAAAGTACCACCAGTGCCGTCACCCAAAATAATGAAATATTTTACCATCCTGCAAACGTGTCCCTTTTCTACTATGTATGACTCTCTGCCCACATGTCCCCATGTCCTGAAACTCAGAGAAGCACTGGTTTTAGGGATAGGTAATAAATTTTAGGTATACAAATTAAAAAGGAGGGTGGATTTTTGGTTTCCATGGATAATTGGACAAATAAAAATGCTTCTAAACAGTGAAGTATGCAATGTTTTTATTATTATTAGGCAGCAAATGATTTCTTTGTTTTTATTAATGTTTAAATTCAATTTTTTATTTCTGCATTTATGAATGACCTTGACGTTATGTTTGAATGTACAGCCTGTAGTGGATGCTTTTGACCCGAGAATGCTCATTGCTCCAGCTATATATCATACATTAGACTTCACCAAGGTCAAGGTAAATATGCAGTTCCAAAGGAGGTGTTCAATATCATAAATCTATTCTCTTTGAAGAGAAATATAATCTATGAAAATTGCATAGTGTTTGTCTTTTCAATAAACTTGAACTGCATTTATAAATTCGGATATATGTATTTAATATAATTTCTGGCAAAAAATGGGAAATGACTAATCTTGTTTATCGATTGGTTTGCTGGACTTCTTCTAAGAAGGTGCCCCTATAGTTCTCATTGCTTATTTTGCATCATCTGCCAAGGTTTTTGTCATCTTAGAGTCTGATTTATTTTTATTCATAGGGACATTTTAGCAAAAAATCTTGTCTGAGTTAACTATGCAGTTGCTTTTACAGAAATGTTGATGGTGTTTCATCACATTTGCTCCTTTAAATAAGTAGAACAACTGCCATTGAATGGCTATAAGAATGAAAAGTTGAAGGAATGATGTTTTCGTTTGGAGAACAACTGCCATTGAATGGCTATAAGATGATTGCTATTGTCATATATGTGTATATTGGCTATAGAAAATTGAACATCCATGGTTGTAGCTAACAATGACATTTTAGTGTAAACTGAAGTTACCTTGATGCAAAAGGACAATAGATCGTTATTTTCGATTTTTAGAAAGCATGTATCCAAGGAACTTTTGACCTTGTTACAGTCACATTTTTTTCTTATAGTAAAGGGCTCCTTGAACAAAATTTCTGATATAACATTTGTATTGATTTATTAATTGTTCTAGGGGATATTTTCTCTACCTCTCTGTGTAAAATCATAGGATTTAAATTGTAGGAATAGCCCTCCATAGTGAAGCATCACAAAGAAATATATGAATATATATTCTCCTTCCTGCTGTATTGCTCTCCGATGGCAGCATATTTAAATTTCTCAACTGAAAGTCTCTAATTTTTTTCTAAATGTATTGTATGATTTAGACTGGCACCATATTGTAAATGAGGTCTGCTAAGAACTGGTCACATATTCACATTGTATTGTAGTGTTTGTACTATGTTTGAGGTTAGGGTTTGACCTTTTGTTGATATTTGTTTTCCTTGCTAATGAAAAAGGTAATTCTTTGATATAAAGGAAACTTCACTGTTCTTTTGTGACACATTTATGGGAGTTTAGGTGACATCCCAAGGACTTGGAGGGAACATCCCCATTTTCCAGGTTTGGATAACCTGTTCCTTTTGGTGCATAAACTATGAAAGATAACTTTTAAAGAGAAAAAAATGCTAAAAGCACCTAAAATCTTGAAGGGGGAGGATTGTGATTGCAAATGTGACACATTGTATTCTAAATTCAGCTGCATTTTAATTTTGTAAGTTTTTTAATAGTTATGTGTGCACTATCCCTAAACTTTGGAAAAATATTTGTCATCCCTGAAAATTTCCTATCACCCGTTCCCTGCCCCGGGGATTTTTATTGGAATTGCAGTAAATTGTATTCAAATTTTGGCTGCTTTGAATTTACTTAAGTTGTTTTAGTAGTTATGCTTGCACTGTCTCCAAAATAAGCCAAGTTCTCTCTATATGTTTGGTACAGTGGAAATATTTAATGTATTTTGAGAAGGTTTTATTTCTAAATTTTACTGATACAATTTTGTTGAAAATTATAAAATGTTCTACAAGGATGTTTGAGGGTTCGTGTGCTGTACCTACTGTACCAGCATCAATAAGCTTTGTTTCAGGCCTACAGCAGCAATGTTATGTCTTATTAGCCTAGTCTACACCTATTCTATGGTTAAAATTTAAATATTAATGTTTTCAGAAATATTTCAGTTTGGTTGTCTTGGTATGCATCTGGGTGGTGGCTACAATTGTGTGGGTGGTGTTTCTACTGTGTTATGAGCAATGTATCTGTTTGATTTACGCATCAGCAGTGTTCTCATTTGCATGTATTGAGCTTTGTTTGTCATTGTATAATTCCATTGACCATTGTGAGCTTATATTCCCTTGTTATGTGGATTTAAGAACTAATTAATTGTCATGCAGCTTTGATTATTTATGACAGTCCTGATAATATAGTTGATTAGAACAGTTTCTTATCTTTGTCATGTTATAACTCAGTTTCTAATCACTTTGTAGGCTTTGAATGACAATACTGCGAAAGGGATACTATTTGGATAGATTTCATATTGCAGAATTGGCCGGTTTACAAGCAATTATTATAGCATTGTGATATAGCTCATTTGGCTATTGCACATGCTGGCATTATTGACCATTTTGGTTAGAGTCAAGCTTTGACTTTTTGCCAGTGGCTTGCATTGCATTCACACAATCCATTGGAGAGGTGTTGATGAGTTTGCCTCAACCACAAATGTATTTTGGTTGGCTTTCTGCTTTTCATCTTCTTGCATACATCTTTGATAGTGTGTGATAGAAGCACTGTATGCTTTCTCCTTTCCTACAGTGCGCTCTGCAGGATGGGCTCTGCTCCCCTGTACTTCCTCATTGATTGATTTGTGGGGAAAATGTGGCTGACAGAGTTGCCAATAATTAAGCCTAACAGCATGAGAAGTCACCACATACCAACACATTTTTCAACAGTCTCAATTATATGCTGATATCTCCATTCATAAGACACAACTATACAAGACAAAGAAACATTTAACCCATTTCGAAAATATCAAGATGGACATCAGTGATATCGATCTATAAATGGGATGCTATCCATTGCTCCCAACCGTTTAAAGATGGAGAGTTCTTTTCATTACAGAATCTGTTACTTTGCCAAATCATGCTTTGTATTTTCAAGGAGACTGATTGATAGCCAAATGGATTTGAACTTGGCGTCAATAGAGTTATTGTTTTGAATTGGAGTTAACAGTAAGCACATAAATAGCCATAGGTTGACCCATGCTATTACCCTATGTTTAGAGATGAGAGGTCGATTTTTTTGGTATTGGAAAATACGTTTGTACAGAGATTTTGTCATAATCATAACAATAACATTGTTCGTAGGTATTTAATGTTGGTCTTGCCCAAGGGTGGCTTCAATGGTAGTTCTAAGCTAACACAACTTAGATAGTCCAAGGGTAGTAATATGCTAAGCCCAAGGGTGGTAATTAGCTTTAAGGCTTAAGATGGCATAGCATGAATTGAAATGACAGTGCCTTGATATATTGTGTTATCATGACAGTAATGTCATCCAGATTACATCTGTATTGCTGCCCAAACTCATATTGAGTTGATGCTATCATAATCGCACAGATCGTAATCGGGTTTGTATCAAATGTGAGTGCCCAGATTAATATCGGGCCTGTCTTATTATCGCCCAGGTTGTAATCGGACCTTAACAAATATGATTATCTTAACATCCGTTTGGTTATGGATAAATCATGTCCACGTAAGGACATGACCCTACGTGGCCCATGTCACGTAGAGTTATATCTCTACGGTGACATGTCCATTCCATCTCATATTTATATTGATACAAATGCAGTGAAGAACATATCAATAAAAAGGAAATATTACTATTCATTGTATCTGCTATCGTGAGTGATTTATTCAGAAATCATATAGCATATTATTGTGATCTCCTTTAACCATTGAATACTGCATATACATTGTAAGCATTAGTAATTCTGCAAACACAATTCAGAGAAACAATATCAGTCATAAGTTCTGAAGATTCAAAGTACAGTACTAATGAGAAGATAATCCAGTTGATGTATCAGAAATAAATTATCAGATTACTCTATCACAGATCCTATATTCCGTAACACAGAGTATCAAACAGAGAACCTCCAATAGCTTTAGAAATACTGTAATACATGGGAAAAGTCATAATTTTGTCAATGCTAGATTGTTCTACAATGGGTGAGTTGTGGATCTTAAAACCTCAAAGATAAATGGAAAAGGGGTTTTCATTCAGGGAAAAACAAAACAATGCATTGAAGACAAGTTTCAAAGTCCACAGCCTGAGATTAGCTATTTCACAAAACATTGAACAGATTTCTTATCAATGAAAAGAACTTAAAAGAGTTATGAACAATCTGTGTACCAAATTTTTGTACTCACTTTCAAAATGCCGAAATACGTCCTCTTTAGATCTGTTCCTGCGAGTTCTTAGACCTCCTACACCTCTTTTATTCCTCACTAGGATGCTGGTTTGGGTTCGAATTCGAAGAATCGGTTCGCCCGTATGACAAAATTGTGAAAAGGGGTTTGGGCTCGGATTCGTTAGTTCAAAATATGTAATTTTATATATATATATATACATATTTTGATATTTATGCAGCCTAGAAGTATGAGTTAAGATTAGAATGTCACATAGTATCATAAAAAGTAAACATTTAAACAATAAAAACACTTGTAAAATTGTAATCATAGCATCATGAATCATGAATCCATGATCATACCATCATATACTTCAAGTTCAACATCAAATATTCAAAACATTTAAATTAAATCAGAACATCAGTTCAAGTATCATTGTTTGAACTTCAACTAATGGATTAAAAATTTATTGATATTCATTATTCTATTCAGATTCTTCATCATCTTCTTCTCCTTCTTCATTGGCATTAGTTGAGTCACAAATAGAGCTAAGGCCAATGGGGTCAGCTGCACTAATAATAGTATTTGCTTCAAAATCTTCACATTCATCAAGTGCAAGTCAAGATGTGGACGCATCCAAGTTCGCAAGCTCTGCATCTATATCCCACCTCTTCATCTCCCCTTCATTTTATTCTTTAGTCTTGTGAGAGACAAGACGCAAGTTGTAATGCACAAATACCAAGTTCTCCGCTCTTTTAGATTGCAACCTATTGCGCTTCAATGAGTGGATGAACGAATGCGTGCTCCAATTTCTTTCTGCTGCAAATGAACTAGCAACCTATGAAGACAAGAGTCAAGACAATAAACAATTAAAATAAATTTAAAACTTGATCTTATAAAATAAAAATTACTTGCTAGTTGCTACTG
>MU225200.1:740995-770755 GCA_018584345.1 Thuja plicata
CCAAACTGGAAAGGACTAGGCCAAAACATCTCAGGATCCCTTTGCAATCCATGTTAGCCTCCGGGACCATGCAGACATAGGCTAACTGCAACTCAATTTGGTGATGGCTAAAGTGGGGACATTACACTAGCGAACTAGAGGGAGAGCCTTTCTTTGCATTTGACATTACATTGCGAAAGGTATGTTTTGGGTTCAACAAAATCTTTCAATATGATGATAAAGTAGATTTTTGGGTCCTTTGCTTGTTATTTGTCATATTCATCAGGGTTTTAGGGCACCGAAAGCTAAGCATTTTGCTTGGCGTTTACAGATGTGACTCATAGTTTCCGTAGGATAAAATTTCTGAAGAAATGGTCTCTATGTAGTCTGACCAGGTAAGAAATATAAATGTTGTGAGTCTCTCTCGCCATCGTCTCTCGGTTTGTTGTCAATGTTTGCTTTCATTTGGTTAGGGTTTGTCCTCTTATGAAACAACTGACGGTTATCCAATTCTATGTTATACAAAGATTCATTCAGAGATATATTTTATAGAAAGATTCATTCAGAGATATATTTTATACAAAGATTCATTCAGAGATATATTTTTTGGTTAATGCTGAAATGGATCAATATATTTTCATTGAGAGTTAGCTATGGGGGCTTTGATCCAATAATCTAAAAGAAAACAGCGATAAGCCCAAATTTTAAAAATAGAGAAAATAAAATAAACAGTTTGAGAAACTTACTAGATTGTAGAGATAAAATTCATTAGGAGGAATGCGTCTGCCTGCAACAACTATTTTTTTAAGTTATCATTTGCGTGCAACAAATATTAAATGCTTGCCAATTGCCTGACATCTGTTTTCTTGGCCAACTCTCCTCTGCGAATCTCTTCATCTGGCTTTGAAACAGCTGGACTTCTAAGCAACCAAAAAATTGGCAAATATCTTTCCTTAAACCCTCTGCAATCCTGCAATGGTCAGAGCAGTTCCTAAAAGATTGTGCGTTCTCGGGCATTGTAAATCTACCCCCCTCTGTCATTCTTCAACCAAAACACACTGCCAAAAAAATAATTGAACTAATCTTTGCCTAAAAAAATATGCATCTTTAACTGTTGTACATAGAAAATGCGAAAAATATTGAAGGTTCGCTAGGCACAATACATTGGAAAATGTGTTTTTTGGGAGGCTCAAATAAAATTATAGTTTTTTCTAATATCTGCCACCAAACTTGGATAGTCGTGTGTTCTCTCTTATTCAAATCTGTGTGCTGCTCCCTGCAAGAACTGGCAAGCCAATGAACATTGAAAACAAAACATGATTAATTTTTTATTACAAACTGATTAAAATTTGAGCAAGTTCTGTATAATGAACATAGGAAAAGAAACTAATGCATGAAAATAGGGTAGTTCCATTGGCTAAATGAAAAAAAATTAATAATTGTTTAAGCATCTGAGTACCCCCCCCNCCAGGCAAATATCTGATATTGGAAAAAGGTTCTAAATTTGATTTTAAACCTGCCAATTGCTCAAACATGTCTATAGCCTATTCAACCAACCCATTGTGTGCATATCCTGCTGCCACTAGGTCTGTGTGCCCCGTCTGTGCTTCCACATTTTGCAAGCACATTATCCAGGGTAGAGGTGACTACAAATTGCAAAATTTCATATGATTTATACTTTAATATATGTTTAGCTCTGTTTCCAAAGCTCCCAATTTTGCATAGGCAAGGACGATGCTGGTAACGATTGTGGGATTTGGCGTTATACCTGCCATTTGGATTTATAATGCTTCTTTAACAAATCCAATTTTTGGATATCCAGCAACAATAACCACGTTGAGGCAGTCTATTAAACAATCCATGTGCTAGGTCATTGGCATACCTATCTATCACCAAGGCAGTAAAAACTACAACATCTAACATAACTGCTTGGAAGGAGTGGTTGGGGGAGTTTACAAGGGGGTCCTACCTAGAAATGGGCTAGAGGTTTCTGTGAAGAGGGTTTCACGCGAGTCTAAACAGGGGCTGAGAGAATTTATTTCTGAAATTTCAAGCATTGGGAGGCTTCAACATCAAAATCTTGTTCAGTTGCAGGGCTGGTGCAGATAGAAGGGGGAGGTTTGCTTCTTATTTATGGTTATATGCCAAATGGTAGCCTTGATTATTTTTATTTGGAGATAAGAAAAATATTCTATGTTGGTTACAAAGATACTTGATTTTGAAGGGTGCCTCTGGTATGCTTTATCTCCATGAAGTGTGGGAGCAAAAAGTAGTGCACAGGGATGTGAAGGAAAGAAATGTGTTACTTGATGCAGATATGAATGGTGAGCTAGGACATTTTGGACTTGCAAGGTTGTATGAAGATGGATGTACTCCACATACCACTCATGTGGTTGGAACACTGGGTTATATTGCACCTACGCTTACTAGGACTGGCAAGGCCACAACATGTACTGATGTGTTTGCTTTTGTGGCTCTGTTGCTTGAAGTGGCTTGTGGCAGGAGACCCATAGAGCCCAAACATTCTCTTGAAGAATTAATCTTGGTGGAGTAAGTTTGGGAGATGTATTCTAAGGGCAACATTTTAAAGGTGGTTGATCTTAAACTTCAGAATGTATATGATGTGAGAAAGTTTGAACTTGTTCTTCAATTGGGTTTGTTGTACTCTCACCCTTAGCTTGAATGTAAGAACCCGTCTAGGCTCTAACTACTGAACAAAATATTGTTTGTTTGTTTCCTGTATTTTCTGAATTTTTTGTTGTTTTGATGGTTTAAATCATAACATGCAACATAGTAAATGAAAAAAGCTGATTTCTTAAACATGAATTCAACTAATATTACAACCGCTCCTCATATTATCATTTCTATAGCATTGAATGTGAAAACAAGCGTTTATTGAAGACCAATACATAAAAAGCAACTTATTAATGACCACAATCTGCTGTGTGACTGGTTTTTAACTGCAGAAGGCAGCAAGGGATGAATTGAAGACACACACCACCTTTCCTATGGAAACCCCCAATACAGATGTCCTCCAATATTTAAATCACACTTAGTATGCAAGTGCACCATGCTGAAACAAGTACGGCAACCTTGAGGGCGACGGTATTGGCGTAGATGGATGCTTGTATTGCTGAAATCTGTTGCCAAAACAATACCTATTTGACCTGCAGTAACCACTCTTTCTATGCCTTCTCGTAGCTGATTCAATCTCTCTTCCAATCCTTCAAACCCTAGATGAAATTATTCACTTTTAAGCACAAATAGAACTCCTAAATGAAGCTCTCTTGAATGCCAAATTCACTGGATATTTCACCAACTCAAATGGCTGCAACACTGAAGATTTTCCGTTCTCCAATGGCGGCTGCAAGTTGAAACCCTCGCTCTCCAAGCAAGAGCAAAAATTAACCAAAGCTCAATAATAGAAATCATAAAACCTGATCAGAATGAGCTCTTAAGTCTCTTTTATTCTTTCTTGTGGGAGCTCAAACACTTTCCTGGCCAATGTGGGATAAAAGATATATTCCTACGTTTTAATTCTTTTCACTTAAAACTCTATAGTTGGTGTACAAATAAATCTTTTAAAATTAATTGTTCACTTGGCCCCATCTATGATAAATTGACCCTTCACTTAATTGACTTAAGTTATAATATAAAATTATATTATAACTTTACAATATAAGCTCAAAACTATTAATATTTATTTTAACCAAATAATATTAATATCTCCATTATTACTCATCATCTTTGCACGCTGTCTGAACTGGAAGTTGACATGATTAAGCCGCATACGACCTTACCCCATTTCTAAAAATAGCAGGGGTCCCTCTCTATCCCCCTCAAAACTGACTATAAATAGCAAATTCTGCATATAGAGTTCTGGAGACCTCGAACGAAAGCCAAACTTGCAAAACCCTAACCACTGAAGAAGATGCATCCCTCAAAGGACCCTCTAACCAACCTCATTAGCCTACGAGGGACAGAATAATAGGCTAATCCCTCAACTTTGATGCTCATGAAAAGATGGGGACATTATACTGAAGCTCGACACTGCATGAGACAGGTAGTACAAATCCTTGTAGAAGATATGTTGCTTCCCACGTTGCCATCAGAAGCTCCTTCAACATGAACATCTCAGTATTTTGATGACTTAATTATTTCATTTCTTTCTTAGAGGAGTAGCTCTTTAAATATAACCTCACATGATGGAGCAAGATCAGATGGGAGGCCAACATTGACACCTAATCAAACATCACCACTTCCCCTAATACATGGAATAGACTGAAAGATTTTGAACTATTAGACTCTAGACCTAAATGCTAACACATTCTTATTTAGTTTAAATCTTAGTTGCAGAGAAATTCTCCATTTCAAATCCTTTTGAGTGATTCCAATCTTACAATTTATTGTGTAAGGATTGTTTGGTTTGTCTTCTGATACATGATGCTATGCACCTCTCTTTATTGGTTGATACATGATGCTATGCACCTCTCTATGTTGGTTGTCCATGTATGAGTCGATGCCTTGTCAATTAACTAACTCAGATGAAGTTTTCAAGTTAGAGAGTGTTTCTCACCATAACTAGTGTAGAGACGTGTGTATGATTAGAGCCTTTGAGGGGGACTTGGTTTCCCTAGGCACCTCATCTGAGGTTTGCGAATGCCATATTTCTAGCATCAGGCCAATAAGAATTTTTTTTTAACATGTTTTACATGGGGGTATATATCTATTATAGAGATTATTTTATATAAGATTAAAGATGGTTTACTAGGTACATGAATAATTAATGAATGCCTTATTTTTAGCATCAGGCCAATAAGAATTTTCTATTAGCACATAAAACATTGAGGTATATATCTATTATGGAGGTTCGCTAGGTACATGAATAATTAAAGAATGCCTTATTTTTAGCATCAGGTCAATAAGAATTTTCTTTTAATATATTTTACATGGAAGTATATATCTATTATAATATTAAAATGGTTGGCTACAATTGATTCATATATTTCTTGTAAGTCACTTGTTTGCTAGATTTGTGTGTTTATTTAGTAGGCCCGTTTATATAGTGTTTGTAATGTTTGATTAGAATATAATTATAAATATATGCAAATGTGCTTTAATTATATTATTTATTATAGAGATTATTTCACACAAGAGTAAGATGGTTGGCCACAAATGATTCATATATTTCTTGTACGATATCTGTTCGTTAGATTTGTGTGTCTATTTAGTTGACCTGCTTATATGGTTAAAACTATGTTTAGATATTAATTTCTTATTTTCGTCAAAGTTCACGTGTGATATAATCATTTGGAATGAGATAATTGTTTTAGTATGACATAATATAAGAACTTCCAACAATAGAGATCCGACCTAGCACTGATCTCAAACCAACAAAACACATCTATGAGAGACTCAAAGCTTGAAACATGGTACAAGACATTGAAATAAGGACAATTATTTTTGCTCTCATCAACAACCCATAGTCTTTAAAAATACATAACTATTGAAATGGATCTGTGCATTCAAGAAAACATTGACCACTATCCACATGGGTTTTTGCATGCAAGAAAACATGCATCTAACTCCTTGATTTGAAAGCAATCTCAATAAATTTAAAGTGAGTTTTAATGGAGCATTTTTTGCCCAAACCTTTTTTCATAAACTTAAAATTAGCTCCTTAACATTATAAGTCTTCAAAAACAATTATACTATTAATTTGAGTATATATGGAATAATTTACAAAAAAAATAACATTTTAATACACAAAATTTTAAATATCTTTAAAGACTTAAAAGACAAATAAAATTAATGTATCTTCTATGAATATATAATATTGTACTTTTAATATATTCATTTATATAAATTCCTATCGGCGTAATTCTTGCACCTTTTTCTGGTGCAAGTGCTAGTTAAAAATTGCCAGCTCAATAATACTATCGGCTTATGTTATATCACAGTGATAAATATATAAACTTGACATATGAATTGGAAGTGATGCCCGATCATATATAGCTTTAGCCTCGTGATGCATGGTGATTACTATATCAAGCCCGATGATATACATATCGGCTGTTATCATTGAAGAGGTATATGTATGTATTGGTGATGCAAAATATGATGCTTAATGCAATGTGATGATAATGAGTATTTGATGCTTAATGTGAATGCTGTGGTAAATGTGGATTCAAATGCAATAATGTGGCAATGGTGGCATTATGTGGATAGTGATAATGATGCAATTACATCTACATGGATGTATCTATGTATGTATTTATGCATATGTATATGATGGCACATCATTGATGGATGCATGTAGGTTGATGGTATTTGCACATGTAACATACTAACTAAATGCAGTGCACAATCATGATGGTAATCGCATGATGATGGCTTATGTGAATAAAGTTTTAATCTTTAATTAAAACTTATTGAATCGAATGTCTTGAATTGCGGACATGACAGTCTCCCCCTCTTGGAAAATGCTTGTCCACAAGCATTCTTATATTGTCATAATGATTCGTGGATCCCAAACTTGGAAGTGGCATCTTTGTATGACATAGATGCATTGATACAAATGCTTATTCATTGTGATGGAGATGGAAATCTGAATGTGCCTTGACGCTTATTCATTGTGATGGCAAATTTGAAGTTCCAAATATGATTGTCTTCGTTTTAAATTTCAGTTTTTATTTAAATTGAATAGTTTTGGACTTTTCAATTCATCTATCTGTAAGGCAGATTGTGAGATTGTTTTAGGGTTTCTTTCAAGGAAAGAATTAATGTCCTTAGAATAGTTTCAATGAAATCTGAAGTTTTTAACAAATTTGATGATTATATTTATAATGTAAATGTGGAGTTATATGTAAGGCATATTCATTTTCTGCAAAAGTATGCAAGTGTACTTAAGTGAGTGTTGCTGTCAAGGGTTTGTGTTTAAAATGACTCCATACCCTAGGATAAGGCACTGGTCTTTTATGTAGATGGAGTGGGTGGCTATTATCATTCATTAAATACTTTGTTCATCTGGTATGTTATGTTTTATTGAACTAATAAATTACAAAACAAGTGTTTTGTAAAATCCACTGTAGATCTGCTTGGTTATTACTCTGTGTGAGTCTACAAAGCAGAAAATAGGTAAACCCGCCTAAGTCTGTGGAGCTCAAAGTGAAGAAGGTAGAAATACCTTGTTACTGTTGTTATTTTTTTATTACTTGGTTAGTATTTGGGCATATAATAGAGCATACTTGTTTTACAAGTATTATGAATTAGTAAGAAAAGATAACCAACAGGCCTGAAGGAATCTGACCATATCTACAATAACTTTAACACTCCCTCTTAGCTAGGGAGGAATCCTTCTCGATATCTGAGTTATGTAATGATATCCACCATGACTACTCCCAGAGGGTGGGTCCATCATGTCTACTCCCATGAATGGAAAATGCAAATGAACACAAGTGCTCATCACGGAATTACTCAACGTGATGTTGTCATCTCATCATGACATTCACCATGGATGCTCCTAGAGGGTGAATGAACACAAGTGCAAAGTCATGGATTCTCTTACATGACATCCACTATGGCTACTCGCATGAGTGGAAAGAGCAATAAGGGCTTTCACCACAAATTTCTTCGTCTCAGAGAAAAATGCATTACAAGGGCTAACACCTCAAATTTCTCCGTCTCAGAGAAAAATGCATACAAGGGTTGATACCTCAAATTTCTTCGTCTCAGAGAAAAATGCATGCAAGGGCTGATACCTCAAGTTTCTCTGTTTTAGAGAAAAATGCAATCAAGGGCTGATACCTCAAATTTCTCTGTCTTAGAGAAAAATGCAATCAAGGGCTGATACCTCAAATTTCTCTGTCACAGAAAAATCCATTAACAAGGGATTGCACCTCAACCTTCTCCCTCACAGAGAAGATTTATTAAAGTACATCTCAAGAAATCACTAATGTTGAGACACTCTCTCAGCAAGGGTTTCATTCTCCACAAATCCAGGCTTGTCTCGAAAATGCATAACTTCACTTTGGTAAGAGGCTTGGTGAGAATATCGGCCGTCTGTTCTTAAGTGCTAATGTACTTCAACTGAATAGCATTCCTTTGCACCATATCTCTAATATAGTTATATTTGATCTCCACATATTTTGACCTGTCATGAAATACAAGGTTGCAGTCTGCATCACTCATGTTGAATCCCAAGCTCACCAAGTATCCATCTATCTAGGAATGTTAGGACCTAGGTGTCCACATAAAGGCCTTCTAGCCTACATACATGGGACTCCATCCCATGAATCATAGTCTTCTGACTGCTACAATTTCTTGATCACTAGTGAAACCATCTTTACATGGTCTACTCCATTTGAACCAATATGACCAAAATCCTTTGAAGTCAACTGAAGTATATCCTCTAGTTGCTCCCTCTGACACGAAAGCATACCCTTCTCACATGGTCCCAATAATGGAAGATATCTTGCTCCAAGTAATCAGGTCTAAACTGTCTCCAAACTCTGTTAGATCCAAATGTAATTTCATTCGTATGTAATTTCAGTCCCCTGTCTATTTGCACCACACATTTTCTCCTAAATTCCAAAAACATTTCATCAAACAATTTACATATTCCCTCAAAGAATAAGGTGTGTTAACAAAACAAGGCGAGCACATACAACTCCCTCGACATAATTAGGTATTGTTTTGAATCTTCCCTTCCAAAAATAGTAGGAACAAAATTTTGAGATAGTCCTGAATTGCAGACTTACTTTGTATCGGTAACTTAAGGAGAATTAATACCACGAACTGAACATATTCACGTGTCTAGCAAGTGGGATAGTTCACTCCAAAATGATTGTCATTTATTATGCATGTCGTATCAAATCAGACTTATACGTTGCTATAGTCACCTGAATTGTTTTACGCTGCTACCGATATGTTTGGCATAATCAATAGAATGCAACAACGCCCAAGCTGAATATCTCCTCACACCTCAATCAATATTTCAAACTTAATAATTCGGCCAAGCAATTATTATTATTTTCCAATACACTGGAATACGAGTCTTTCTTTGTAATCGCAACAAACATGTCCAATTATTCCGCATATAAATCATCACGAGTATATTAAGTCATGTATTTAACGTGCAATATACAAATAACAAGTTGAATACTCTCGTTTCCTGCACACCATGTATCACATGAATTATTGATGGTCATATATGTATTCTGAAACAAATCGTTGATTGTTGTTGATGTTTTGTGGCTTCTGTCGGATAAATCCTATGAGACTATTGAAAATATATAAATATATATATATATATATATATATATATATTTTATTATGTGAGATATAATATATATAGATATATAACTAAAATAGTATTAGGAGAAATAAATATAATAATGATTCAAAGATCTTACATTTGTGTGTGTGTATATATATATATATATATATATATTTATGTAGTTACATAATCAAGTGTCATTATATTAATCTCATAATAATGAATAGACATGTCCCATGAAGGGACATCTCTCCTATCCTCATTCTCAATATAAATGAAAGAGAGATTGCTGCATTTGGAAAACACATACAACATAGAGTACTATTACATTTGCAGCTATCCTAAAACTTAACATGGTATCAGAGCCAGACTACAAATGTAAGAGAGTAGTTTGTTGATGGTGAATGTGTGACTGTCTTAGAAAATACAGTCTCTATACAAGGACCATATCTCACAAATACACCGTTGGATTTTTCTGAATTTTGGATATGTTGGTGACAAACAAATTTTGAAGAATCTCACCGAGGCGATTGGAGAGAAATTGTGAGGTTCAAAAGTTATGACGGAATGTGTATAGGTCTACGTGAAATTCCTGAAAGAGGCTTTCATTAAAGAGATATATTAATTTGTTATGATCGTGGTCAAGAATTTACAAAGAAGAACGTATTCAAGGAAGGGTGTCTCTTTCTATAAAGAAAGCATTAATTATAGAGTGTCACCTCTCTTGGAGCAATCAAGTCATTTCACAAAAAGACACGAGAACTGTTCAACGATATAAGAGTGGGAATTGTACATTGTGGGGGGAATGATAACCAATGTTACATTCCCATTTGAACCATCCTTAGTGGGAAGAAGATTCAAAGGGGAGATGTCTCTCAAATAATCTGAGAAGGTGTTTTTTGATTTGATGTATGTGGACCCTCATTGGAGCAATTTGTATCAAGGATGTTGATGCGCAGATAAGTATTTATTATCCTTGAGTATTACTTTATCTACTCATTGTATTATCTCTCTTATTTGTATTTCTATACGTACTATAAAAGCTATTTGCCTTGATCTTTTCCGGGGATGATCTTGTAGGAAAAGAAGATAGATATCAGATTTAGAGGTAACTTTGGACAAGGAGTTCAAAAGATTGATATCAGATTCAGAGGGAGTCTGATAGTTTATCTTGAGCAATCTTGAATGAAAAAGATCAACAGATTGATATCTTCTCAATGAGTTCTTCTCTGTGAGAGAAGTTCGAGGTGAGATCCCTTGTTTCCACCCGCTGCACTGAGGCATGGTGGATGTCATGTGTGTGAATCCATATTTTTAATGGGCCTGCCCCCTGTGTACATCATGAGGAAGTGACGACTTCCAAATGATTATCACTTGTATTTGTTAAAGTAATTGGAAGGTATCATGATAGATGATATCTTGCATTGTGGCTTAAGTTCCTTAAGCAGACCATGATCTTCTATTGTGATAGACATCTTATGATGGCTGAAACAGATTATGATAGATGGCATCTTCTTTTGTGATAGACATCTTGTGATGGCTCAAACAGATCATGATAGATGGCATCTTCTATTGTGATAGACATCATGTGAATTTTCTTATGGTAAGTGCACATTACCTATGAACATTTGTTGAGTACTTGGTGGATATCATGAGACTTGATATTCTACAGGCCATTACTCTAAGCACTTCATGTATATCATGAGACTTGATATTCTGCAGGTCAATGCTCTCGATCTCATGAGATAATATCTTTATGAACTCTTGAGTACTTGGTGGACATCATGAGATTTGATGTTGGTAGGCCATTACTCTGAGCACTTGGTGAATATCTTGAGAGTTGATATTCTGTAAGCAATTTATCTCAATATCATGAGATGATATCTTTATGAACTCTTGAATACTTGATGTCCATTGGTAGACCATTACTCTGAGCACTTGGTGAATATCTTGAGAGTTGATATTCTATAGGCCAATCCTCTCAATATCATGAAATGATATTTATATGAATCTATGATTTATGGTGAATATCATGAGACTTGATATTCCTGGTCAGACCATATCTCTGATATCAGAGTAAAAACTTTCACAATTAACTTTGTGTTGCTCTCTTGGATGGATTTTATCCTCCCTAGCTAAGAGGGAGTGTTGATGTTTTGTAGCTTCTGTCGGATAAATCCTATGAGACTATTGAATGAATATATATATATATATATGTATTTTATTATGTGAGATATAATATATATAGATATATATCTAAAATAGTGTTAGGAGAAATTAATATAATAATGATTCAGAGATATTACATGTGTGTGTGTGTGTGTATATATATATATATTTATGTAGTTACATAATCAATTGTCATTATATTAATCTCATAATAATGAATAGACATGTCCCTTCAAGGGACATGTCTCTCCTATTCTCATTCTCAATATAAATGAAAGAGAGGTTGCTGCATTTGGAAAACAAATACAACATAGAGTGCTATTACATTTGCAGCTATCCTAAAACTTAACAATTGCCAAGAAGTTTAGTAAATGACATTCTTGATTCCTATTGAACTAAGTCTTCCATCTTCTATTTCTATTCGTTGTCTTATCTAACATATAGATTATATACTTCGCCGCTCATATCTTCTATTTCTATTCGTTGTCTTATCCCATGAATGATATGACTCATCATTAGACTTTGACATGAATCATCACATATTAAAACTTTTCGTCCATGTCTTGTTCCATCTATGCTCACTCTTTGAGAAGAATGAATTCTCTTTTGCACTTATGGTGGTTATTATGACTCACGACTTGTTCAATGAAAACATTGAGGAAATTGTGCTTATTTTGCTACAAGAGTTGGATCGTTTGTGCCTTAGAGGAATTACGTATGGGTAGAAATAATCCAGACATAGATCTGCCAAGTGATGCAATAAATATGAATAGGTCTGCGAAAATTCAACCGTGAAGCCAATTTACATGCTTGGTATAAAGGCACTCTGTGCACCGCTAGGATTGGAGCATGACAAACAATGTCAAAAGTTGAGGGATGCCTCCAAGAACCCAATACAATGCTTGCAAAAATAATTGATCTTCAAAATTGCGTTAAGCCCAAACATAACATTTATGAATGCACTGCAGATATGGAGGATGCCACAAGCCAAACAATGTTTGAACAATACAACTATCATTCATATGACAAATTGATCATAATCTTGCAAGAATATCGACCACCGCTAATATAGATGATGTGGAACACCTTGTTGTTATTGTTGTCATAGAATATCGCAATCTCGTCAAATACGAGTCAGACAAATTACACAAACCTTAAAACAATGATTGCAAACTACAAAATGATCTAGCAATATGGCCAATGATGGAAGTCGTGGCCCGTGAGCCACCACAGGAAAACGTTCCTCACATCAGTTGAACCCGATTTGGAGTCTTATATTTCTGCAGCCATGTAATTGCGATTTAATGTCCGAGTGTGGCCGCCATGCCTGGTTTCCCAGCTTCCTTACAGTTGGTTGGTATTGAAGTTGATCTCCCATGGCCTTCAGAGGTTTAGAACTGGTGATGTACGAGACAATTTCCATGTCCGCTAGGTATTCATGCTCAACGGCCGAAGTGATCATCGATAGCAACATTGTTCAGGGTTTACTGATGAACAAAAGATGTGGATGAGTCCCAAGTGAGTGCTAGGAAAACACATGGTCGTGTAAACACAAGATCTAGAAATTTTTGTACCCGATGACCTCTTTAAACTATATATGATTTGGCAATAATATAAATACTTGGAAACACTGTGGATATGTTGAGAGACTCAATTGGAAGCTTCTCAAAGCTTTCTGGTAGTCGTTGCAAGTTGGCGCATTTGGTTAAGTGCAACTTTTGGAGAGAAGACAATCCGCCAAAGCCTTGAGGCAGTACCTTCCAATTCCTACACTCTCTCATGCTTAGATTTACTTCCCGTGAGGGCATTCTACTATTTCCATGGCAATAATCTATAAAAGGCTCTCCTTCCTTTCTCTTTGCTAAGTTCAAACCTTTGTACTCTAATTATTCCCAGTTAACGACCTACTCTGTTACCATGTTTTTTTTTTTTTCTGATGCTCGTTTAACCACGAGCAATGATTTTGCCCTCCCAACCATAGACAATACACTATTGTCTCCCCCGAGCATCGTTGTTCTTTAATAAAGCAGATTGTGTGTGTATTGGATGATTAGAGATGAAGTTTTATTCTTCCTTTATACTTATTGGTGGTGCCCCTTCACCAAGGGTCACCACTCTACCAATTAGGCCACATTAATAATAATATAATAATAATATATAATATAATTATAGTATTATAATAATTATCTCTTATAGTTAATTATATAAATAATATGTAATTATATTGTAAATATAATTATTATATGATCAATTTAATTATATTAATTATTTTACCAATATAATAATATTACCCCAATAATTATATTATTAATATACTAATTGTATTATCAATAATATAATTATTGCAATAATTATATTATCAATACCTTTATGTTATCTCTGTCAGCTTGAAGGAATCTGACCATAGCTACAATAACATTAATAGGCCTAAGACAAGAGGGTAACATTGCAGATGGTGCGCCTATTTATAAAATTATGATTGTCTCCCTCAATTACAAAAACGAGAAGGCATATAAGGTTTTTCCCGCGTCCACGACGCTTTCTTTATGACACTCGTGAAAGGTATTGAGGGATACCTTGAGAAGACTATGCGAGGAGGCTAATGCCTTGGTTCAAAATTATGGCATCTTCTACATACAGTTCAAAAGCTTTTCATATTTGAGAGTTGGAGGCTATGAAAAGGCACCCTTGAAACTACCCAAGTATGCCTCTGATTATCTTGTTTTCTTAGAGCTTTCCCACCAAATGGTGTTTATGAATATTAAATATGTTCAAATGAGGAAGAAGGGATATTCTTTTCCCATGAATTTGTCCTATTTTTCAGGTAAAAATAATGAATCCGCGAAATTTGCTGACAAATTGTTGGCTGAGTTTGGTTTCCACTCTCTTTCGATGAGGA
This sequence comes from Thuja plicata, assembly GCA_018584345.1. Lineage (NCBI taxonomy): Eukaryota > Viridiplantae > Streptophyta > Pinopsida > Cupressales > Cupressaceae > Thuja > Thuja plicata. Next base: position 755,320 of record MU225200.1, read on the forward strand.
TCCTGTAATGGCCCCTTTTTAGCCAGAGTTAGTGGTTGAGTTGTTAGCCCATCATTGCAGCCCTTGTGGTCTAATGTTTTGGTTTGAGGGTCTGTGGTTGATCTATTTCCCTTGTAAGAGGTGACATTCTTCCTCTTCAGCGTTCTTTGTCATTAGGATCCCGTCTCTGTATTTGTTGTTTGTCTTATTTTTAGGAACTTACTATTTATAGTAAGTCATTTTTTGGGCAGTTACTATCTTTGGTAGGGCATTCAGGTGTTTGGCTTAGGCAGTGTACATCCGGCTTTGAATTGGTCATTTGGAGGTATTTAATAAGCTAAATATTTTTTAAATGATTATTAATTAAGTTGCTCTTAATTAGTAATAAAGTTGAAGATTATGTTTCAAAGTTAGTGCCAAATGCATTTAATGATGAAGTGTGATTAATGGTTATGTTATTAGTTTGTATATTGGCGCCAAACATGAGGAAGGATGAATTAAATATTATAATTTAAATGTAACCAAGCAAAAGGTTTTAAGCTATGTGAGGTGTGATGTTGAACCCTCTGGTTCGATTTTCACTTGGAAAATATATATACAATGCCAATGGAATTCGAACCTCATTCTGGATGCATTTGTTAATTGTGTTTTGGCTGAAGAGAGATTGTGAGAAGGGTTTCAGTATTCTCAGTTTGTGGAATTGTAAATGCTTCAAGGATTTCCAGCACTATGAATTAGTTAAAGGTCCAGTGAATTGTGCAACCGCGATGGCTTCATGTAGAGGCCATGATTGAGATTAAAGGTGTAGGTATTGGTGTTTTGAATGCATAGTTATCTCAGAAATTGTTAGCAGGTTTAATACATTGGTTACATGGCGAGTTCTCAGACTGTAATAGTTAGTGTGAGTCATCATTAAAAGCAGCCGCAGTTTAGATAGAGGTCACACGATACAAGAAAAGTTATCCCTGATGTTGGCAAGGGCATTATTTCGAGGGTTTTGATGATTCTTGGTTGCATTTCTACCAGGGCATCAAGGATTCTCATTCTAACACACAGCTGTGATTTCAATTTGGCCTCAATCAGACCTGTGATATCATCCAAGTTCCACGCTTTGCGATATCAAATTATGAGGTGTGCCTTGAAACTAGAATTTTGTTTGTTGTATTGTGTGGAGAAGTCTTTGAGAGAGGTATTTTGATGATTTGATGCACACAAGCTAAATAGAAATAACAAGAGCTCTTCGTGTATTGATTTGACATTGATTGTATTGGGAAAAGCATTGATAATTGCATGAACAAATCAACCCAGCTTATGGCATGTCTCCAATTCCCTGAAGCATGTTATCAAGTTGCTTGAAACAGTCTAAATAGTGCATATAGCACACTATATAACATTTGTAGAAGTTTGAATAATACTTGTAGCAGCCCATTATGTGCCTGTGGCAACATGTAGGATGACGTGTAGCACAACAATAGGTAGGTGTTTGACAAGAGCAAATTATGTCCCATTTTATGCCACATTCTAACCCTTTTCACATGCCTTCAATCATATCATAATATTCCATTTTCATATCATTTCATATCATTTTGCCATTTTATGTTACATATGATTAAATATATATAAATAACATTTAATATCGTTTCTGGATAAAAATGTGAAAATTAGTTATTGGTTGAGTTGACTAATGAGCATTGTGATTTCTAGACTTTGAAAATATAGTTTGCGACATGCAAACTTCCTATCACCTATTTCACATGAACCTCCTGTCACATGCCAAAAACCTTCCTGTCAATTTCTGGTTAGGAGCTTCTGTATATCACTTTTTGATCAACAGTTTATTTCTGTCATGTGACATTAGCCTCCAAAGTTGTGTTAGTTACCTCTTCAAGTGCTAACTATTTACCGGATTTAAATATGCACAAGAATCATGAATCTGAATGGAGATGCATTTGCCATTTGTGTAAAGGAAGCCTGAAACCTTCTATTTTCATTGTCTGTTAGAATAAGACAGTATTTAATTTGTGGCCAATAGAAAATGGAGTAGAATTGACTTGGCCAAGATTCATGTGTGCCATTCTGGTGCTGCAGAAATCAACCCATGGTGGATAAATTGCTAGATGAAATGTCCCACCCGAGGTGGACAGTTCCTAACACAATTTTTCTGCCTTGTTTGGTTTGTTTTGGTAAATGTTTGCGATATATTGGCAATGTTTGATACAACAATTTAATGCAGAAAAAACATGAGATGTTGCAATAATAGTTTTTAACTCTAATTGAAATTGCATTGGGAATACATAGCTGAAATAATTTCACAATATATTGACAACGCAGTTCATAAAATAACCCCTATTATCTAAAGCAACAACACCCAAAAAAATAAGTAGTTACAATTCATGAACTCACAGGTAAACATGCCTTGAAAGTTGAAACCCTCTGAAGATGGACGCCAAAATAAAGAATAAGTTTGAAGCAGTCATACAGTAGAGAGAATAATCCTCACACTACTGAAAATGGAGTCTTCAATCAGCTATGTAAAAACCCCTGCTAGTTTTGGAGATAAATACACTAAATCTGCACCAATATGATTCCCACGTGCCAATGAAGATGTCTCACACCGGCAATAAAGATACTCAATAATAATTGTTTTCAATACTTCCAAACTGTAAATAAACCCTTCTAAAATCTGATATAAATCTTCACTTTTAAGCATAAATGTGACCTCTGAATAAAGCCACCAGTATTTGCACAATTGAGGAGAAGCTATGTTCTCCAAGATTGAAGATTACATTGAAACCCTAGGTTTCTTCCTCAAAGCCAAAGCTTCTTGAGGAAAGACAAGTGTTGAATGATTCAAGAATAATCGAATCCCTTTTCAAAAAACCTTTATATAATATTTAATTTGTATTTGGCTTCATCTCATTAAATTTCACTTTAATTTCATTTACTTTTCCCTTCATTTGGTGCACAACAAAATAATATGTAGTATATTTTAATAATCACTTATATCTCCCTTTAAATTGGCACTTTACATTATTCCTCATATGCACTTTATAATTTGACATTATAATCATTAAATAATCCCTTTTAATAATAAAATCAAATAACATTTAATTATGTGCACTTTTTAAAATTAATTATTAATAAAGTATTACTTTATTAATTATTAAAATGTCATAGCTCCAAAAATACTCATTATTTCTCGATTCTGTTAGAACCAGGAGGTCCGCCACATAAACCACTACCAATCCAGATGCCTTTCCCAAATTGGATAGGTTGGCCATTGACACTCAACTGAGTTACTATAAATAGTAAGTGCCTCAAAATGGAACCAAAAATCTTTCTATAACTTAGCCTTAGGATATACTATTAAACTGGAGAGGTAAACCCTGTCACTGCCACCTGAAGAGCTTATTAACACCCACTAGACCCTCTAATCACTAAACACTAGCCTACGTGGGTCAACTGATAGGTTAATCTTCCAAACTCTGATGCTCACGAAAATGGGGACATTACACTAGAGGATAAATTTGTAAATGTTCGCGTCCTCTATTCTCGTCTTTTGTTTGTAACCATAACGTTTTTAATATGTAGCCGAAATGCAAGGTTTTATGTAAACCATTCATTTCTATTTTGTTAGTTGCGATTCCAAACAAACTATCTATTTACGTAGCAGTTATAGATTTGAGTTGTATATATGAGCTCCAAAGAGGACTTTTGATATGCAGATTGTTGGAAGAAGATATCTGTGTCAAACTTTTATATCATTTATAACATTATTTTCAGATAAATAAAATCAGTGTTCGCATGATCATTCCCGTGTAAGAAAGTGTTTGTTCTATTCACTGTGCAAACTAAGAGCAAGGGCCCACTCCTCTGGGAAGTTCAGTGATGTTTTATTTTCTGTGTTATTGGGTTTTAGCTTTTAAACTTTAATAATTGTGTGATTTAAATTTCAGTAGTTTAGTTTGATAAAACACTTTGTGATTTAAATTTGGTTTGTAATAGTTCATTGAAGTTTGGTTTCAGTATTATTGATTTGATGAGAATTTTTGTTAATAAATCGTTTGTTTTATTTTAGAATTTGCTTTCTGTGCAGCTCCTGTCGCCAGGAAGTGACAGTTCCTGTCGCCGGGATCATTTTGATTTGCAATAGGTTTATTTTCTAACTGCATTTCATCCCCACTCAGCTGGCTACCTACAACCCTTGTGCAGATTGCCATGACACCTTTCACAAGTCTATGATTCCTGGATTGACATGCATAGACCAAACTGAATTTCATTATTAAACATCAAATTGCATTTCATTCCTTACCCCAGTGTTGGGCTATCAGGTCTATGGCCTAAGGGAAGCCTATAGCAGTCTTGTATAAGCCTTCGAAGTATGCATGTTTAGCAAAAACCTTTTCAACTTGACCTGCCATTGTTTGTACTTTGTATTGACACGGGATCGCTCGTGAACCTGGATGCTCCTTTATCGCTTAGGATCATCTGTTTTGGTAACAAAGAGGCAATGGCCTTAGGAGCCCATTTAAACTCAGAATGGTTCACAAAGTAGAATATGTAACCCCATTGAGAAAAGGAAGTGTTCAAACTACATGGGATGCTGGTAGTTGTGCAAAGCAATGAGAGATCTTTTGCGGGTTAGTTCCTTCAAAATTCTGAAGTGCATACTCTGAAGTTGCTGTCTTCTCAAGTAGCTTCCAGGGTTTTATCTTCATCTCATACACTTCGATAGAAATGCATTGTTCAACAGTGAAACAAAATAGTAATTTCTCAGCTGAATGTATATAAAAACAAACATTTGAGAACAACTAACATGTGATGCATCCCTTTGTAAAACTAACAGAGTTGTCTTTGATGAATAAGAGAAATAGGGAGTTGACTTAATAACAAAGATCTGGCTTGCAGTAAATGCACATGGTAGGTCAAGTAACATATTTTGCATCGATTTATTGAGTACAGACTATACTAACATAATAAATTAGCTGTAAATGTTTTTTGGAAATGTCTTCCTTGTGGAAATTTATGGAGGTTTCATAAGTTGTTTCTTTATGATCTGAATTTGTGCATTTCATAGTATATTTCATAGTTCGCAGACTCGGACTCAGAGATCCGAAACTTTTCATCTTGGCAAGAACTCAGCGAATACTCGACAAAAAGTCAGCAACTTAGAAAGTACTAAAATTTAAAATCCCTTAAATAAACATATTTTTTTTGTCAAATTCAATTACAAAATATATTAAATAAAAAATTGACACCTTGAAAGTGTTTTACCTAGTTCGACATTTTTACCCATGTCTTTTTGTATCTAAAAAACCACGAGAGTTAAACTTGTGAAAATTTGCCCAGCAAAAAATTAAGAGAGTACTCGGAAACTTGTAGAGTACTTGCAGACTTTGCAAACTATGGTATATTTAAGGTGGGTAGTTATTGTTTCATTGCCTTAAATGTTAGAATCCAATGTCTGCAATTGAATGCTGACTATAATATTGACATGTTATTGCTAGTGTTCGTATCAGTTAATATCTGACACTTAAAGTATGCTTTAACCTGAATCATTGGCATAGACTCAACATTTCCTCACTTATTTTAGTTTAGAATATCTTTAGAATTTCTATATTTCAACTACTATTTCTCAGGTCATAAATTTGGGCAAATCTCACTTTTTAAGGTGCAATAGTCCAGGGAATTGGATATTCCGATATTTGTGTGAAATCTCTTGCTTGGAGGTTAGCCTTTCTGGTTTAACCCCTATGTGTCTACTTGTTTGCTTTCCAGCTTTTCTCTTTATTGCATTTGCGATGAGTCTAGGGCTCACCATTTTGCCTTCATTGTTTGCGATTGTAACTGATGTATATTCCAGTCACTTGACCAATTTTACCCATTCATTGACTTTAATATAATTTTTATCTTTTGTTTCTGTTTTCTTTTAAATTGATCTTTTTTTCAAATGTCAGAATGCACATAAGTTGGTCAAGTCTTGGGGTTATTTCAATTTACTTTTCATATTGCTTTTCCTTCTCTTTTCTCTTTCTGCTTAATTGTTTATCTTGGGAGCTATTTATTGGTGTTACAACTAATATTTTTTCTTATCTTTTGTACACTTGCCATATGAATATCTGTAGAAGATATTAAATATTATCACATTTTCAAATAAATGCTCTGTTCATTGTAACTTTTAATTCTTTTGAGGAATCATTAATATTTTTTTTTAACAATTAAGATTTTCTCACGCAGCTAACATAAAAAAGGAATTATTTTGCAGTGCTGTGCAACGATGGCTCACAACTGCACCTGGTGCACCAACAACACACTGGTATCAGCTTCGTTGTGTCTTGTCTCAGCCTATCTATGTCATGGCCGGGCAGACTATTACTGGCCAGCTTCATATGGTTGCTCACAGTGCTCAGAGCTATACTATGTATCTCACTATGTCAGGTACGCTTATTGTGTATGCATTGAGATGAATTCATATGAGCATTCAAATTTGGTATATATTAAATTAAACAAAACTGTGCCGTCTAAAGCAAAAATGTGGGGTGCTGGTGCGGACCAAGGAGGTATACTGCAAACTTCTTCAAGCAAGCTTGATTTGAAGGAACCGTATTATAGGATGTCGCAGCCTCAGGCCTATACCTGGGCTCAGGATCAGTCAGCTCAGCAGTTAGTCCAGCAGCAGGTGTGTTAATGGAAATGATTCTTTTTGATTACTGTTTTCTGGGCCCTGTTAGTTGTCACATCTGTTGTTATATCTATCTATATTTGTATCATTGGTTTGGCAATTTTATGTGAATAATGTGTTGTTAACTGCAGAAGAGTCATTTGTATTTAAAAAGTTCTGTTGTGCAAAGTATCGGCTTGTTTTCTCTTAAATATAACCATTCCTCTATTTTGTTGCGGTTGTCTCTTTTGCACAACCTTATTTACCCTCCTTAACATTTATTTCACTATTTTTTGTCTGTGCATTTGAGGGTTGTGGGAAGTACTTATATTGCTTGCCACCCTTTTCCAAAGTATTTTTTTAAATACAAAATCCTTCTCATAAACCACCATAGTTGGATTCCATGTAGTTTTATTATGTGGTGGTTTATATATCAATAATTTTATGAACAATTATTCCTGATTTTTTCATTGAAATAAAGGAGCATTTAAGTTGAATTCCTCTACGACAATTGTATTCATTCTCACCTTTTGTTGTACCTCTACTGAAACAATCCCATTCAACATTGTCATCAATTTCTTTGAATGCTGTTTTGGCCATTTGGGATGCTATTGGTTTTTGCATAAGAGATCCAAAATTTTGAAGCCAAATGAATATTACGAAATTCCCTCATTACAATTGAAAGGAAGGTGAAATTGAGTATGAAGGAAAAAAGATTTAGGACCATCAAATGAAACTGTATGGAAGGGACCAAAATCTCATCCAGGTGCATGAAAATGCTCAAACATCAAGTTTGTTCAATTTGTGAGTGAAATGGGATTTCTGCTCTGAGGCCACTGTTGCAACGACAATTTGGAAAAGCCATTGATATTCAAAGCGCCAAAGACACCTTGCTTGTTGAAAGTGTCAAGAATGCTCAAATCTCCTCAAGATGCATTAAGATGATTGAAGTCACTTTCATAAGTGAAAAAATTAACTATATAAGTGGAAGTGCTAAAATGTGCTTTTTGGCTCACTGGGCACACCACTTTGGCTGAAGTAACATTTTTCACAACAAAAAATTAAAATAAAACAAAAAGACAAATTATTGTTGAAAAACTGGCCATAAAAAATTAAAAGAAAATAAAAAAAGTGATTTTTAAAAAAAAATAATAAAATATTGAAAACGAAAAATTATAATCCTTTGGTGCACCAGACATGCCTATGGCCTTAGGGCTGTTAAGTTTACTCAATTTGTTAACAAAAACATAAACATGCAAAAACATCAAACTTTAAAACTTAAACCGGGAAATCCACAGCATTCAACCTCTGAATTGCATTCAGCATGCACCAAAGAGGAGATGGGGGTTTTCAAGGACCTGTATTTTTCATTACTGGAGCTTGAGAATTGAGAAGTGTTTATTTATGACTATCAGACAACAAAATAACTTCATTTAAAGGTGGTTAATAGCATATTTTATTACTGTTTTGAAACTTGTTTCTCAATAAGAGGAACTTCATAGATTTTGAAGTGGTTTCTCATTCTTTCTTTTGGTACACTTATCTTCAAATTTTATATTCTTGCCTCTTTACGGTATGGGAAGCTAAAGTTTGTTAAAACTACTTGGTAGTTCATTGCTCAGTGACGTGTTTTCAAGGTTGCAAGGGTGTCCAAAATGATACTCCTGGGGTTTAAAGAAGAAATTGTTATTTCAAAGAGGAACACCTAGAGTCACGTTTCCATCCATACTGGTATCTTCATTTCATGATAACCTTTACATCTGAACTCTGTATTTGCTTCATGTTTGAAACACCGAAAAGAACTTGTTGCAGGTTACATGATAAAATGGTATGTATTTTCTTCATTGTGAATAATATGTATGTTTCTTCAGTGTTTGGAATATATACGTTATAAGAAGTTTTCTTTTATTACCAAGAGAATTGAAAGTCAGAAATACAATCAGAGAAAATGTTGTACTTTCAGAAACTGCTATTCTCGAAGAAAGTGCAGACCGTTTTTGTTAGATTGAGAGGAAAATTAGATCATCTTTTATTTGAATGAGGCTATTTAATTGAGGGCACAGCTTCTTTGATTTTTGGATTCTTCTATTTTAAACAAATTTTGATTTCAACATAATTTATGAAGATAAGCTCTTTGGATGAGTTTTATTCAACACTATTTTTATTTTTAGTGGAATTTTTATTTTTATGGTAATTTAATTTTCAGAAGATATGCATCTGTTCAAAGTGAATACTGTAAACTATATCAATATGGGTGCTTTCTTTTAGACCAGCTAATGCTTAATGTTGCTACCTTTTAATGAAAAAATATATTGTTCAACCCAAGGTTGCAAGACCCTCACTTGGCAGCAACTCGCCAAGGCCTGAAAAAACAAATCAGGAAAAACACAGCAAAAAACTCGGGAACTTAAAAAACAGCTTAATTTTAATTAGAAATGCATTTTTTTTTGCAAAATTCAATGAGAAGATGTATCCAATGAGTTAATTAATGAGAACACAAAAGAAACAAGTTGAGTTTAGATATATATAAATGCAAAGTGGGTACAAAATCGCATTCTCATGCGGAATGCTGATGGCTAGAAGCCTAGAAGCAAATAAACTAAATAGTTTGAGTTTCTGTAAAACTAGAAGTAAATACATCATTACAAATTAAAATTAAATCTTCCTCTTCCTAGCTCTACTAGCAAATGTGGGAGAGGCACTAGAGGGTCTAGTCTTAGTGGTAGAACTAGAACCCAGCCCTGGGCATGACTGTGCCTCCTCGCTTGGTGTCTCTGATGATGCGTGTGGTTCTCCCTCCATTGTGGATGTAGCTCCTCGCACTGGCATTGACTCCTCATTTGACTCCTCAATGTCATCCAATGTGAAACCAAATCCACCCTCCTCCATAGCCTGCCTCTCCAAGTCTGCGATGTCATCCTCTGTAAACAATGGAGGCTGCTCCTGTGTCGTCCAATCACTGTAAGGATCTATATCATCCAAATCAATTGGACCAACTGGTGCTTCTTTTGCCTTTCTCATGCGCAACTTAAGATTATATTGCACATAGACAAGGGTCATTGAGGCGTTTTTGGGGCAACTTGTTTCTCTTCTTTGTGTGGATGGACTCAAATAAGCTCCAATTGCACTCACAATGGGATGAGCTATAGGGCTGGCATAAGATTCTGAGAGCAAATTTCTTTAGATTTGGGGTATTTCCACCCCAACTTTGCCACCAATCATCTGCAAAATAAAATATTGAGAATTTAGAAAGCAAAGAGAAAGCAAAAACATAATTTATCAAATGACAAAATTGCAAATGTTTTACATGGGGTTTGAGTGCCTCTTGCTCTCTTTGCCAATTCCCCAGAGAATAAATTACCCCTTGATTCCACATACATTTGTTGTTCGGTCAGAACACATTCTCTCTCCGCAACATTGGGTATCATCCTCTGAATGCATAGAGAAAGGCCCTCCATGACCTCTCCATTAGGATCTGAAAAAGAATCATCGTGCCTGAAAGTTGAAACAAATACAAAGTGAAATCAAGACTTAGTACACAACCTACAAAAACAAAGTGAAATCAAGTCTTACTGAATAAGAATCATTGTACTTGAAATGGGGATTGAGGAAGTACCTTGCTGCATGAATGGGTTGGTGGAGTTGATTGTTCCACGTCTTATCAATAATTTCCCAAATGGGATTATATTTGAGTCTATCCCTCTTTTAGTAATTTTTTATAGACTCTTTGGCCCTATCCATGTCCTCATAAAGGTACCCCATTGGGGTTTGATCCCCATCAACCAAGCGCAAAACTCTAACTAGGGGCTCAACCACCTACAATTGAAATTTGAAAAATACAAATTAGTTTACAAAAAAATTAATTAATGAAGTTACTAACTTAGTAAGTTACAAATTAATAATGAGAAACTTCAATCAAGAATAAATAAAAATTCTAGTTTTGAAGTTACCTTCACAATCTCAAAAGCCTTTTGCAAAAAATTGTGGTCAAAGACTATTTGCACGACAACCTCTCCTTCAGCCTTCTTTGAATAATTCGAGTCAAACCATTGTTGACTCACAAACATTTGTTTCAAAGAAGCCAATGTACCAAGAATGCTTTGCAACGTCAAAAAAATTGTTGCAAACCTTGTGACAGCGGGTTTGACCAAATCTCTCCCATTAGTGTGCTCTCTCATCAAACTCACAACCCAAGGGTGATTGTAGATATACTTTGTGATTCGTCTTGCATCTTCCACAATTTGAGTCACCCAATCAAGTTTTCCTATGTCCTCCAAAAGAAGGTCAAGGACATGTGCTGCACAAGGTGTCCAAAAAAGAGGGGTGCCTCTCTTGGAGGATTTTACCTGACATATTAGTAAAAAGAATCAATATTTAGTTTCCATATTTCACCTCAAAACTAAATTAAATATCACTTAATAATATTTAATCATAGGCAACATAAAATTACCTGTTGACACATATGTTGCCGCATTATTTGTGACGATTTGCACTACATTTTCTATTCCCACCTCTATGACAACATTCTCCAACATTAATGCCAATGTTTGTGCATTTTTTTATTTTGTTGGAGGCATCAACCGATTTCCAAAACACCACATTGCCCTTGCAAGCAACCAAAAAATTAATAATGGTTCGGTTTTTTACATCTGTCCACCCATTAGAAAGAATGGTGCACCCAAATTTACTCCACTCTTTTTTTTGGTCCTCCACAATTGCTCTTGCCCTATCAACAACATTTACTAGCAATCTACAAAATCAAAGTGAAATCAAGTCTTAGTTAACAATTTTGATTTAATAAACAAGAAAAAACAATTAAAATTTAAAAATGAAATCAAGTGGATTCTGATTATTTACTAACCTCTCACTCAAATTGTTGCGAGTAGGGCTCTTGTACCCTTTTCTTGAAACTGTCATTGTGGTCACCACATTGAGCCAATAGGGACTCTCAATCACACGCAATGGGATGTTGTTTAAATACTAAAAATCAGCAACAACAATATTTGTTTTCTCATGTACCTCCTTGTTCCATCCAGTGGCCTCTAATGATCGTTGTGCTCCAGGTGTCTTCCTATGCACAAAATAACTGCCTATCCCTGATGCTGATGGTGGTGAAGAAGCAGGCACTCTACTAGAGGATGCAGAAGTAGTGAATGAGGAGGCACTCTGTTTGCGGATGCGCGGGGCACGAAAAGAGCCTACTATGCTCTCAAGTGCTACTTCTTCTTCAATGTCAATAGGAGCAACTTGAGTTTCAGCTATGGCTGCCCTCACAGCTAATCTTTCCCTCTCCCTATGCAATTTTTTCTCTTCCCCGGCTGCAAGTATGGAATTAACAAATCTTTTTATCTCTTCGGTATTTTGTCACATGGATTTGCATCATGCTTCCTAATGCCTGCAAGGTGGTATTTGAGGCGGTTTATGCCTCCAGAAATTATTCTCACATCTTATGCAAATCACCTTCCCAGGCTCATCTAGTGCTTCATAGGCATACCTCCATGTTTTATCTCTAGAATTTTTAGGCCGGGTGCCTATATATCCAGAAGGGCATGGTGTTAGTGGCCACACTTCCTATGAACTAGCCATGTTGATTTAATGGTTAAATTGTTAGTTCACTTAACTGCTGCCCTACACACAAAATTAATATTTTAGTTAAACAATTAAAAAAAGTTAGAAACTATCTAAATTAGTTTCAACTTTCAAACTTTCAATATTTTTAGACACCATTCAAACTTTCAAAGTTTAAAAAAACCTAAAAAAATTGCTAGGGTTTGATATTTTAAAACATAGTGATAGATTCAAGTTTTCAACAAAACATGTAAAAATTAGTGTTGAATCTTCTTCTAATGATTTAAAATAATTTCTAACTACTTAGGAATAATTTTGTATTCATTTAGAACCAACCAAAAAAGAATATAATGTTTTTAAAAAATGTGAAAACAAACTCAACAAACCTACTTGGGAGTGTGATTTTTCTTGAAAAACCAGTTGAAATCCACCTCCAATACGTTGCAATCACCTAGCAAGGGCTCCAAATAATAAAACAGCTCGCTCACTCACAAATACAACTCCAAATAACAAAATGAGATGAAAAAGCCGTTTTTGAGCTTTATGCGCAGGTTGGAAAATGCGGCCAAGTTTTTCTTTAAAACTTGCCGAGTTTTACTCTGCGACTTTTTCTCCGAAAAACTCACAAAGCCTGAAAACTCGGTGAGTACTTGCTTTCTATATCCATTTTGTTATATTCAGTAAACTATTGTAGGAAGGGTTTCAGTGATTGAATATAGGTTTGCAGTAATGAGCGTGGATGTCTTAAGTTCATCTATCTAAAAGAAGAGAGATATTAGCCTTGAGGTGCCTATGCTGGATTGTGGTATAAGTTAGATATTTGCCATGAGATTAATATCTCTTGCTGTCTTTTAGGTAGATGTGCTTTGGATTTTATACTCGTATATATTAGATTATTCTTGTAGAAAAGATTACACTATCACTACCCACAATTGGGCACAGTGAGGGTTGTACATGTTGATGTAAATGCCTGTCAAAATTATGTTAAAAGGGGGTTTTCTTATCCACTTACTCTATTACAACCTCACCTTGCTACCATTGTTGTTACACTTGTCAGCACAATAACAGGTTTTGTATGGCAATTGTTGCTAATCTAGATAATTCTAGCCTTATACACAACACAACTTTTTAGTTTTTTGAGGCTGGTTTTGTTGAAGGCCTTTTAGTTGAATCCCTTTGAGATGAAACATTTTTTTCTTGCTTATGCCGCCAATTGTCATGATTAGCAAAGAAAATTATTTTATATAATTCATAGTTTGGAAGTCATATCCCCGAATGTTTCCTTCAAACCACGTGACATGTAGAAAGAGATACATGTGTGTTTTCAAGTGCCTTCTAAAATAGGGGGAGGTGTGTTTTTAATATAGGTGCAATCCTTGAAGAATATGATAATATTGTCTGAGACTTAATCTTATCCTTAGTGTTTTTTGTTATTGTTAGTGTTTTCAGTTCTCTAGAATAGTCATTAAGATATTCCTCTATTTAGATAAGTTGGCCAGATATGGGATGAGAAACAAGCACTTCATATTCCCACGATGGATTCATGGAGAATCTACCAAAAGTCTCTCTTGTATTCTAGTACAAAATTTTTCAAAGTCATGTCTAGAGGCTATCCATCTCCTTTGTAATTCTTTCTCGTGTTAATTAGTGCCTTACACTAAGATAGGTTGTCTTCACGATCCTCTTTCACCTTAAAGCATTGATGCCCACTGTGACATTGCATGGAAGATTTTAAATATCTCTTACTGCCTAAGTTACTGGTTCGGGTACGGATGCAAATGCAGGTACGAGAACCTAGTATGCGGATTCTTGAATTTTTTTTTGGGTTTTGGGTGCATTTGGGTACGTTTATGTACACACACACACACATATATATATACACAAAAAAAATGCAAGAAATAAACAGAAATAAATCATTTGATAGTATGATACTTCATCATTGATCAATGCCAAATGCCAAAGATAAATATTAAATGCCAATTGGTAGCTCACAAATATAGAATAAGCCATATCGTAATGTCTATTGTTAACGATTCCAATGAAAATCAGAAAATCATTACAATTACAAAATGTAGTTCATGATATGACGATTCATCAATCATCAATCATCAAAAGGATTATCAAAAAAATAATCATCTATTGCTGCTGCAAGTTCAAGATCTGTTGAACCCAATAGGATACAAAATGAAATGTTTTAACAATGAATGGCCTCATATTGGGCTGTTTTAGGGTTTGGAGGCAAACAAAAAAAATTAAAAAAGCATAAAAAATGTGTTTTTAAGTGACTAAAATTCACTTTTCTGGTCGTTGGACACCAGGATGTGCTTGGGATGCGCCCAGATGTGCCCAAGGTGGACATCCACACCCTATGGATGCGCATCCACAGGGTGTGGTGGTACCATAAATTTTGATAATTTAGAAATCCCAATCCATTATTAAGAAGCATGTTTCTCCATAAAAAAAAAAAAGATCAAAGGAAGGAAGCTCTATGACACAAATAAATAGAACTAACTAATCGAAGCCTTCAGAAAATGTTGGAATTTAGACCTGCTGCAAAGATGATTTCAACAGAGGATAAAGATGGTTGAATTTTAAAAATCTAAAAAAGACCCAGTTCGGGAAATCAAATTTCCTATCTCTAGCAGAAATATTAGCTTTTCACGGGGTGTTTTGGATTTTCGACCAAAGCCAAATCCGAAAGTTAGGTAGTTATTTTTGAGTTAGTTTATTGTTTTTTCAAAATAATTTGTAATAAGAGTTGTGTCTTTTCACCCTAAAAAGGTGTGAAAGCCACTCAAACACATATATATACATAATGTAAAATGTAAAGAGAGGGAAGACAATATAATACAATTTCACATATTTGGATAGTTTTTAATCAACAAGTTTAACATGGACCTGGATGTACTATTTTTTCAAAATTAATAAAGATAAGTCCTTTTTCTTTCACATGTGTAATAGTTTCATTATCAGTTTACAATTAGTCCCTCGGATAAACCAATAGAACTTCTTCAAAGTGATAGTTTGATGTGCATGCTTCCTGATTTGATTCATAGCCTATATTTTCAATTGGTTTTCTCATTTTGCATGGTTAAATTCCGTTGATTGAGGCCTTAGTCAATTGGTCTATCATCTGAGAAGTATTATCCATTTGAAATATTTCTGAATTTGTTTTAGGTTGCATGTACATTCCATAACACCTTTGAAGTGATAAGTTTTCTTGTAAAA
>MU225200.1:794172-830664 GCA_018584345.1 Thuja plicata
AAAAAGCTAAGGAAAAGTGGATGAGGGAAATAATAAAACCTAACCCTAACATCGACGAGTTTTATAAAAAGCCCAAGCGTGGCCCTCTAACTCATTCCACACCGTACGAACAGGAGGAGAAAGTACGAGTTCAAAGAGAGGAAAGTGGGAGAGTTGTTGTAGACAGCAGCCATGAAGTGTAGGAGGACCGTACGTCGTACGGACGACAGAGAGAAGAAAGCAAGCAACACAAGGAGGTTGGATGTAGGGAGGCTTCGCAGAAGGGAAGGTTGTGTAACGTGGGAAGCCGTACGCCGTACAGGCCAGGTGCAAATGAGGAAGAGGCTGTACGTCGTACGAACTTGGTGGAGATAAGGAAGAAGTCGATTGGGCTGGCTGTACACCGTACGCCGTACGGGCAGGGAAAAAACAGGAGGTGGACACAGGAGGGGGAGGCCGTATATAAGAGGTCGTACGCAGCAGGAGGCCGTACGGGCAACAAGGAGGTCGTACAGACTGAACTGTATAAGAGGTGGTAGAGGCCAGTACGGACTGGACCGAAGGAGAGGCCGTACGGAGGAGGACATCAAAGTAACGTACGGACTGCAAGGCCGTACGAGTGGCAGGGTCATACGCCGTACTCAGGAAGGCCGTACGCTAGAAGGAGTCCAAGGTGGAGGAGGTCGTACGAGCGGTAGGGTCGTATGCCGTACTCAGGAAGGCCGTACTCAAGCAGGCCGTACGCCAGAAGGAGGCCAAGGTGGAGGAGGCCGTATGCAAGAAGGAGAAGGCCACTCCACGGAAAAAATGGTTGGGGCAAAAAGACTTCCAAAAACATCGGAGGGATCAAGCCAAATTGGAGAAGACAGTTTAGAAGAGGATAGGACCAGTACGGTGGGAGGTGTCTGTACCACTCCTAGTACAGAAGGCAGTGCACAGGTCTGTACCAAGGAGGACAACCCTACGAAGAAAAGGGAAACTACACAGGGTGAGGACACGGAGGAGGAAACAAGAAAAGGACTTGACAAACAGGATGAAGAAGGAATGGGAAGAGGAGAAGGCTATGCGGGAAGATGGAACGAGTTGGCGAAGCTAGTGAAGCCAGAAAGATGGATGCATTGAGGGTGCTCGAAGGAGTTTCTTTTTTTCTTAATACAGTCATCTGGAAGACGACTTCTTTTTTAGGGGGGGATATATGTAGTAGGTAATAAAGTCATTATTAATTAGACTTAGTTATGTTTGGTCAGGAGGGTAGTTAGGAGCGAGGAGATGCGTCCGTTGGTTTTCCCAACCAACCGACTATTATATAAGACTTGGATTTATTGTTGTTGAACTTATGGTTTGATGGTATTAATAGAGAGATAACATTTCCTCACCATCTAGTACTCTGGTATGTTACTCTGTGTGTTCCATTGGTATTGATAAAGCTTTATGGGTAAATGTCTTGTTGGTATCACTGAGTATATGTTGAATATATATTGTATTGTTCTATTGAATGTGTTGTGTTGTTCTGTACATTGTTGAATAATAACCATTCTACAGTGGCTAGCATATTAATGGCTTGTTGCTGTAGGTTGTTAGTGCATTAATGGTTTGTCAACTTCACTTCAAAAATCGTACTCCACAAGCTTTGTTGATAAAGCATTATTAAAGCCCATTTTGAGCAATAAATCTTGTGAATATCTTAGGTTCCAAACATTGTATTGAAAGCCATTCTCTTTTAAATATTTAATTGTTCAACTTAATCTTTTAAAGGCCTTACACACCCTACTACTTGCATGCACACACTAACATCATTGCTAAGGCATTCACACTTGAGAGAAACAGGTTCACAAATTAGGATTCAGCATTTAATGCATCGCATAATTAACCACATATTCAAATCATCAAGTGTCAGGAAATAACAGTCCAACCTCCCTAAGGCCAAGTCATTTGATAGGGTTTGCATAACAGTAAAAAAATGCTCTTGAAGAATTTAAAAGGAATCGAGTGGTTCCAACAAGTTATTATTTCATATCTTGTTTGACTCATGTGGTTTGCGCATTCAAGGGCACATTAGACACATCAAATGAAATATATAGCCAAGTACATTCATTAATGTAAGCAATTACATTATTTAATACATAAGCAGTTTAGATTGGCTTTGATATTTATAAGCTTCTATTTTTTACTAAATCCAATGACATTACTATTCAATATTTTATTGCAAATTATTTCATATCATGAAAGGAAGGATAACAGGCTGCTTTGTCCAAAATAGAATTATCGCCAGTAACACATTAATATCTAACTAGGATCACACTTTGAACTAGAAGGCATCAAGGGAGTGGGGTGTTATAGAGAACTTTGTAGCATGTATTACTTGTATATTCCAACATAATATCGCAATAATTACTTGAAAAAAACACAATTGCTTCTTCCAAATGTTGTAATTTTATCTCTATGATTATGATCTGGGTGATAAAATGTAAGCAAGCAGGCAAAAGTAACAATAACAATTAGTGAAGACATTGTAACTTTCCATATCTTAGTTTCACAGTTGTCATCATAGAAACAACTTAAAGGGCAGGTGCTGAATTTAGCACTTGCTATATATTTAATTTTTCTAAGAGTGTACCTCAGTAAAACTACGAGGATTAGCTATGGAGGTAGCCATCCCAGGACAAGATGCCTAGAAACTAATCACAAAGAGAGATTGACATGATAGAGTACAAATATTATATAGAGAGGATACAATGTGCACACAAGAGAGAGTGAAGTGGTCAAATGAGAGTAAGAGGTGGGTAAAGATAGGGTAGTGTTACAAGGCACGTACTCATCTCGGACTCCAAAAGCTGATTTTTGACTCTGACTTGAACTTGGCGTTCGGACTTAGCAAAAACTTAGCAAGGACTGGACAAATTGAAAGACCTAAGAAATTCAAAGATTTTTAAGGATTGAAAACTTTTTTCATGCATCATTTAATAAATTAACATTAAAGACACAATAATTGAGATAAATAGAAGCTACTTTGCACACATACACAAGTTTATATTGATCACATAAGTATAAATGTGAATTTCTGGAGGGAATGAGTTAAACTACATAACACATTAGAAATATAAATAGTGTCACTGTCAAATTGTCTACAATATTCATGGAACATGAAATCCATGGAATTGAAAGTTCAAAACATATATCAAAATAAAAGCTAGAGCCTAGAAGACCAAGGCTCAGAGTAGCCTATATCAGTGACCAGTCGACCCCGCAACCTTCCTACGTGTACACCTAAGATAGTTCCTGGAAGATTCTGCAAACATGATCTGTACCTGTGTCTGAGGCTCAGCATTAGTGAGACCCACATCCTCATCCTCATCATCCTCAAATTCTTCACTCTCAGTCTCAGGGTCCTCCAATGGGTCTCCTTGCGCTCTAGCTTCCTTTGCCATCACTAATGCCTCTGTCTCTCAATCCACCTGATCAACCCATTCCAAGTCTTCATCACTAAAGTCAGTATAATCAACCTCAGTGTTCCACTTTGCCTATGGATTGACCTCCTCTAAAATGATAGGGGGTGACAGAGGCGAAGGTTGTAATGAACAAACACAAGATCATTCAACCTTTTCACTGCCAACTTGTTGCACTTTTTCGAGTGTATATGCTCGAACATGCTCCAGTTGCTTTTGCATCCTGAAGCACTACATGGATGGCTCAAGTTACAAATTGCAATCCTTTAGAGATTTGGCACCTGAGTACCAAACATCTCCCACCATACATCTGAAACAAGAAAAATTAATAATCAATTGTATAATCTATTTTATAACTTTGACTTTATCAACGCAAAATGGTAATAGAATTAGAATCATAGATAGAAAAGTTGAAGATTTAAATTTTAAATTATGTCATGAATAGATTTTTACTTGGCATAAGTAATGTCCGGTTTTCTTGCATAAGTCTCGTGAGAAGAAGTCTCCTTGTGAATTCCTATACATTTCTATCTCACGGACTACGTGTCCTCCAACTGATGACTCAGATGACACCTCATCATTGGCCTTGAAATTTGGGCAAAAATTGAACGCCGGATTAAGGTAGTAGTGGGCAACTACATGTATAGGCCTGTGAACCAGATTGTGCCATCGTCGATCAATGACCTCCCATATGGGACCCTATTTAGCACGATTCCCTATGTAAAAAGATCTAATGACCTCTTTCATCCTGTCCATGCCCTCATAAATGTATCCCATTGCGAGCTTCCAACCATCAGCAATTCGTTGGAGAACAATAAGAGGCTCTATGAACTGCGATCATTGTGAAAGTTGGAACATTAAGCTTTAAGTTTAGGTTTTCTTTTAAAAATGAACAATTAACATAAACAAGTGTGAACAAAAATGATGAAATGAAATGGAAATGAGAACAAAAAGGAAAATTACGTTCACAATCTCCTTGGCCAGTTGCCAAAAGTCATTCTCGTCAAAATCCCGATCAGCCGTCTCAATCCTTGCATAGCTCTTCGCATATGATGATGCGGTCCACTCCCCACTTACAAGGATGCATTTCAAACCAGCCTTGGACTGAAGCAAGGATTACGTGTTAAAATTTGTTGCAAATCGGGTGATCCCGGGATGAGTCAACTCTTTCTTATTTGTGAAATTCGTCATAAGGTTGAGGACCCAAGTATGATTATATATGAATTTACAAATACTCCTTGCGTGCTCTATGCATGTTTTTATCCAAGAAAGTTTGCCAAGATCCTCCAACATGAGGTCAAGGCAATGAGCAACACAAAGGGTCCAAAACAAGGTGGGGTGCCTCTCCATAAGGATTTTACCTACAACAACATAATTTGATGCATTATCCGTGACTATCTGTACCACATTCTCCTCACCTACCTCCTTCAACACTTCCTCCAAGACCTCACAAAGATAGTCAACATCTTTTGTTTTTCTTGAAGCATCAACTAATTTCAAAAACACTGTGCCACTTGAAGAAGAAAAAAAGCCATTTATTACAATCAAAATTAAAAAACTTAATCACTAAATCAATATTGATTCTTGAATATAGTTTACAAAGTAGTAAGTACAAATTCTACATTCACCTGATGAGGAGACAAGAAAATTCAGCAGTGTTCTACTTCTTCTGTCGGTCCAACCATCAGTCATGGTGGTGCAACCCTTCCTCCTCCATACCTCACGCTGCTTGGCAATTGTGACTTTGACATCAGCAACCTTTCGGGTCAAAATAGGACCTTTTAGCTCTTCATTGTTAGAGGTTTTGAATCCCGCACCACAAATAATAATAGCATCTACCGCAATTTGCCAATAAGGAGACCTAAAAAATTTAAATAAACATAATAAGTATACTATAAACTTTTATTTTCAACTTTAAAAATTAAAATAATCAACGTGGCATACTCTTGATTCTTGAAAGCAAGAAAATCAAGACGTAGAAATTAAAATAATAACGAGTACCTTGCTGCATGAAATGGAAGGTTGTTGTAGAACCAAAAATCTTCAATTGCTATTTTTGCAACCTCATGCTTCTCCTTATTGCAATCCATGCTCTCAAGCGATGGTTGGGCACCTAGAGTCGTGCGTGGAACAAGGGAATATAATATGGATTTCTTCTAACGAATCCGAGGCCCAATGCCGACACTCGCAGTACCACTACTTGTAGATGGAGGTAATTAAGGACAAAGATTTGAAAAGGCCTCTGCACTAAAGTTTTCCATTTCTTCCATATGCGGGTTTGTTCTCTAAAACCCCAATATTTTTCTCTAATCCCTTTTTTCCTCTCTTTCTTGTGTTTGGAAATGAAAGAATGTTGCTTTTTGTGTTTGAGGGAAAGCTAGAAACCCAAAAAGTCAATGGGTTTACCTTTAAATATTGTTTTTTTTTTACTTTATGCCTAGCGGTCGTGGTTGCGGCCGAGTCCTGAGCTCGGGACATGGTAAGTCAGCTGAGTCTGGCTCACTCAGCAAGTCACGAGTCAACTGAGTTTGGCTGATTCGGTGAGTCGGCCCATACTTGGTCTAACTCGGCTGAGTCTGAGGCTAGGGTCAATTCGACCTGTTTTCATGGTTTTTCCTCTAGGCTCGTAGAGTCCTCTAACTATGATATAGGGACGTCAGCAAGAGAAACAAGTGTACTACTTATATAGGATTAGGAGATTGAATCACATTTGTGTATATCTCTAGCACACTAAGCATGAACAAGACCCAAAAAATAAATTTGTTAGGGAATAACCTAGTTCACACAAATACCCCCCATTAAGTGCAACTTAGGAACAAAAGGAAAAGAACAAAAGACACAATGATGGGTCTTGGCAACAAGGCTTGATAAGATACCCCTATACTGATGGACAACATCCTTAATTGCAAGTACAAAATAGTTTCACAATGAAGAAAAGGAGAAAATCCATAGGGTAAAACTCTTTCCCAAAAGAGAGAAAACAGGGTAAGAACTAAAAAGACTTCCTGGAAGTTGTCCCTAAATACAAGGAACATGAACAACTTATTGTAGTATGAAGAAGCTACAAAAATTGCCAGAGAACTATTATAGTACTAAAAGTGCAGAAATAGAAACCACACAATACTGCACGAGTGGCCCTAATGACATTACTTGAGAAATTTATAGATGACAACAAGGCAACAATCTAATAGTTGAATATGGAGATGGCACACCAAAAGGTACCAAGAGTTTCAAGAAAACTAATCAATTGAATAAGATGGAAGGTGGCCTCTATAAAATGGAATATAGAAGTGTCTGTATTGTATTTGTTCCATCTCACCAAAATGCATGGGTAACTAATTGCCTAGTATATAGGAATTGCAAACTAGATACATTGCTTACTCTAAAGCATAACCATAGAAGAATAACCACAACTACAAATGATATTAAAGCAACCAATACTGCTTACAAGGGCAGGTATGGTTGTTCCAATGAAAACTTGATACAATGTAGTGTAAGAAGGTGAAAAACATCAAAATGGCTAATATGTATTTGCAATTCAAAGAGGGTGTGCAACAACAAGGCGCATATGCATGAATTTCGATGGGGTTGTGATGGAGAAAAACAAGGCACACACAACAGACCTCCCATGCCACTTTGTAAAGTAGTGCAAGTACAATAATGGCACACGGTGATGTTCAACATACCTAATATATAAATACAATGTGCCACTTTATATCAGAGCTTTTATAAATGAGATGGTGCATTCAATACATGCATACAGTGTCCAAAAATAACCATATGCTGAAAAGACAGATATACTACAAGATAAGAGGAAACAAAAGGGACCATTGCAAAATGTGAAGAAAATACACACTTTCAAAAATCAATTGGACCCAGAAGGGAGTCCATACATAAACGATAAGCCCCTTCAAAGTTTGCAAAATAAGAATTCCACAGAAAATTCACTAAGAAAATCAATATTCAAGGGAGATTAGGTACCAAATTGTAAATCACCTAACCATTGTGAAGCATGCTAAAGATTGCCAAATTTCAAAAAGAATAATGCAAAGTAACCTTTGCATGGGCAAATTACAAATTGTTTATGTTGGCCTCGTTAATGAGAAAGGGTGTAGAAGAGGATTCACTCTCTTAGTGGTGGCTTAATGGCTAGTGGGTATCTCATTTCATGGATGTTACCCCCGCTTGAGGTGGCAGTTGAGTGGTGCTAGTTTGGTGGCACTGTCAACTAAGTTGCTTGATGGCAACAACTAAATGTGTGTTCACGGTGCCATTGCTTTGTGCTAGTAGAGGTGTGGGGCGTCGCTAGCTACACAAAGGGGGCAAGTTGGTGACAATTGCAGTGGGTGTATGAAGAAAATATATTTTCTTTAGAAAATATGTTCAGTGGTGTTTGGAACCCCTATGCAACTCCCAATGGAGGAATTGAGGTAGTACACTCTTAGCCTGCCCTGTTACAAAAGGCAAGAGTGGTGTGTGGGGATTGCACCCACTGTACCTCTTGCCACAATAAGTTTATAGGTGGGTTGTTGTAGCCATGCTGAAACAATTTCTTTTTTATTTAAAAAAGAAAGAGCACTAAACAACACTATACAAGTTTTTATTTTTAAATCAATAAAAAAATTCAAGGTTTTATTATTATTGTTTAAAGTATAGTGCCACATCCTTGAGGACAAAGATATTTTTAATCCGCGTACTCCAAAATCAAGATCTTAGGTTGATCTGTAGATTTTTAGGGCTCTTGGATGCAATGGTTAAAAATTCAAGATTTTATAGTTATTGTTTAAACTTTGAAGTATAGTGCCACATCCTTGAGGCCAAAGATATTTTTATCCGCCTACTCCAAAATCAAGATCTTAGGTTGATCTGTAGATTTTTAGGGCTCTTGGATGCAATGGTTGGGTCAGATTTGGTCCAAATTGCTCTAAAAATTGCTCTAAGCTATGAGTGAGCAACAGATGCCCAGCGAAAGCTCTTCCTTCAAATCCTTGTAAATTTTGTTTATTGTGTCCAATTTGGATGAATTTTCTGGAACACTTTGAATCTGATAGTAAGCTCCTCTCTACTTCACAAATCACCAAAAAGAACTTACTAGTCCCAAAAAATTACTCTTTCTCAAACATTTTGATTCTCTAGATGATCGTAGGATGCAAGAGTAGAACATAGTTTCAAGAACGTACAAGAATGGGCTAACTCTAGACAATCCCTTGATTTACTACCATGCGAGGATTGGATGTGGAAGTAGCTACCCAAAGATCAATATTAGTAAGAGCTAATCACAAAAAGGATTATAAGATCAACATGATAGAATTACAATAGTCTATGTTTTAAAGGTTGCAATGTTCATAGGAGAGAGTGTGAAGTGCACATATGAGAGCAAGAGGTAGGTATATATAGGATACACCACCAAGAGAAGCAAACGTACAGCTAATGTGGATTAATAGGAGATAGAGTCACATGTGTGCACATGTTCACCAAACTAGAAAAGTGCAAATACCCTAAGCAAACTGAATCAACTAGGTGTGAATAGAACCCAAAAGGGAAATAGTTAGGGAATGGCCTCCATTCACATTAGGAACCCTATACCTTTTCATCTCAATTTTGCATTTGTATCATCATTGGGCTTATAAGACATGCAGTTCAAGAGGTCTAGACATAGTTGATGGTAGCTGTGTATCAACTTTTTTCTTTGTGGTGGAATCACTTGAGTCCCTTGAAGAGCTCTAGATGAATTGATGCTGAATATATCGGGAAGGAGATAAAATGCCAATTGACAATGAGGAAGAGGACTTAAGTGGCACTGAAAGATGAATTAATAAGCCATTCTGTGGTACTTAAGGTAAGACAGGTCATTGAGTCAATACAGAACAAGGAAATATGGAAAGAGTAGACTATTTTACAGTCAGTCAAGCTGAGTAAGCATTTTTTTGGGCACTGCAGGGTGCTCAGTTCCTCCTGGCTCCTGATTTTGTAGCCACATAACCGTTCTAGATGTGCTATCCACAGAATCCAGGCACACGCAAGCTGACTTGCTGTCTGCATTCTCTCTTTCATAGGTCCTCGATCTTATCCTGGTCAGGATTAATCAAATTTGTGGTATCACTGCTGATTTACTTTTTGGGTGTCAGACAGTTTTACTTGTTATGTCAGGCTATGACATTCTTGTAGCATACTGCATTGGAAATTTTCTTTTTCTTCTGTGCTCTGTTAATTATATTTTAAAGATATATAGTTTCTGTCTTGCATGTCATAATTTTTCTCTCTTTGCAAAGTGCAGAATGGAATTGATATTGACGAAAAATAGTAATGCACATATATGAGTGCGTAAGAGAATGGAGAAATCTATTTTACAGAAGACATCTTTATTATTTTCTTTGTTCATGGTGTTGTAGGAACAAACTATCATGCCATTGATGGTACTTCACACTATTGCTCTATAGCATAATTTTTTGTAAAGTAATATTTGCTGCTAGAAGATAAGTTTGAAGTATTCTCTGTATATGTTGTTTGCAGTAAGCGTAATAAAATAGACCTGTGGAGGTTCAAAAAAGGTTTGGCTATAGCAACAAAACTAGGGATTTCTGCATTAGAGGTGAGATGGAAAGGCTAGATGTGCTATATTTCAAGCTGGAATATATATAAAGTAGTAAATGATCAATTTCCACAGGAAAAAACAATTTATGGCTGCAATAATAATCATTTTTAGGGAGCTGTATATCTGATTCGTTTTGTTGTAGGAAGGATTGGTAGCAATAAGAATGGATTTTATAATTTGTGCTTACCAAGCAACCAATGAAGAATTGATATTATGTAATCATGATTACTGTTGGTTGATTGAAGCTTCATGTCTAGATGTAAGATTGCTGTTATTTGTGAGATGGCATTTTAGGCATTGTGTATTATAATGTAGGATTTATAGCTCTCAATTATGGGGTGACTCTAGATTGTGTTTGGATGCCAAATGAATACTATGCCCATAAGCTAATTTGCTAATTTGGTATTGTGGACCTTATGGCTAAATTTGATAGATGGTTTTCACATTTTATAATTTTATAGAGATATTTTTTGATAGGTCCTTTCTCTTTGTAGAGGGTCATCTGTATATTGCTAGCCATTGAGAGGACCACAATATTGTGTTTGTAGGGATGTTTCCATAGCTTAGACATGCATGTATTAGATGAAAGTTTTTCCATGGCTTAGACATTCTAATTTTCTAATAAAATTTCATGATATATTTCTATTAAAGCCAATTAATGACTTTGGAACCCTCAATTCTGCATGAATTTCAGAGTGTTGGTTGAAATGATGTTTTAGATGAAATCATGCCCCTGATTGCAGCTTACATAAACTGCATACAGCTGATTGATGAAAATCCTCTAGTCTATAAATAATACACACCAGGTTTGTTGCCAGAAAATATATTTATATATTGGAAGTAAGGAGTACACTGCATGAAGGGTGATGTTGGTAAATAGATGTCCATACATTGTAACAACTGATAACTTGTGATTACGAGTTAAGAACATTTATTTCCCTCATGTTGGAAGGACATCAACCCAAAACCACATATTGAAGACAGGTGTTAATGCCTTGATAAATTGTTAGACGGCACATTGAAGATCAATTCTTACAAGGTTTGTTTTAATAAGTTTTAAATGTCCTTTTAAGTTAACACATGAATTTCATTCAGACCGAATGACTTGAAGTCCACAAGAGTCTGTTAATTTTGATTTTTGAAACATTTAGAACTGTTACTAGAGTTGAATAGTCTCATGGGTGTGAGGCCATTGATAATGTTCAACTTTTCACCTTTGAAATTCTACTTGATTAATTTTTTTTGTTTGTTTTTAACATTGTCAACATTTCTTGCCTTTTGTGGAGCATTCGTAGATGGTTGAAAATTGTGAAGACTTGATAATATTGTATTTGAATTTTGTTTTTGGAAGTAAATATTTTTTGCTAAAGATACTTAAGGGGAGGGACCCTAGACCTGCAAAAAGATGAGTGACAAATGCCATCAATTATAGCAAATGCTCATAGAAACCACAACAGATTTACAAGCATATTATTGTGTGCTCATTCTTATATGAAAAAAGAGCAATTCATCAAGGCACTATTTTGAATATTCAAATGTCAATAGAGAGATACTAAAACCTTCTTCTATCAACTTTGAATCCTTCTTCCTCTTTACAGCTGAGACGACAATCGTAGACTTTTGCCTCCCAATTAACAGTTCCCTAATCCTTCCATCAATTAATCATAGAAACAGAAGACAAGGAGGTTTGTCCATGCCATTCAGATCTCTTCTTTTTTCCACTCAACTCGCTGTCATCTTGAGACCATAGTTACCAGGTTTGCTACATTCAAGTCTTTGTAGAGGTTAAGATATTCATTAATCTGGAATATTCATGAAACAAAAATAAAAAGACTAAATTTTTTGTAACAGCTGAAAAATCTGGACTGAATTAGACAAGGCTGGCTGGACCAAAAAATCTGTTGGAAACCAGATTTGAACCAAATCAGATCGGATTTGGTAGTGATGCTTAATACCAACGCATATTTTAAAAGGTACCCATTTACTTAGACTAACCCTTGGATCCAGGTCTAGTTCAAGCGTGGTCTAAGTGCGTGATGCTATTTGTCGTGGGTGCTGACAAGGCTTCGTAGAGTACATCTGGGTTCATCTGGGCATGCTCTGGACTCCTGGACTGTGCTTGGGCAAACCTTGGTGGACTTCTCAGAGCTCAAGATTAACGCGCGGTGAATTGAGCTCTGCTTTTATTTTAACCTTTAAAGAAAAAGAAAAAAACAGTATGCAATTCCCTTCAAGTTTATCTTGACCTTTTCAAAGGCCACCAAGGTTTTCCTCTTGTTTCCAAATTGTTCCATTTTTCATTAAGCAACACTGTTAGAATTTGGGTACTGAGAAAAATAGGTAGGAAGGCCATCATTTGATGGCCAACAGAGAGCTATGAGTTGAAGGGGAGTCTACTTGCAGCTTTCCACTGTGGACCTTTAGCTGCTGGATTCCCAATAAACAGTACAATGGGCTGTAGTCCCTGCCTGAAAATGAAAATGGGTGTATATATGGCTACAAATATGGACACTAGTAGCTTTTTGTATTTTAGTCAGTTGGCTGCCCCCATTCTCTCTCTCTCTCTCTCTCTCTCTCTGTGCATGTGTGTATTATTTTTACAAACATAGTATGGGGAATGTTGAAGATAACTGAATTTTCAATTAACTTCAATGTGTTTGTGTATGTGTGCATGCATGTGTGTGTGTGTCCATGTGTGGGTGGGAACCTTGAAGATGACTATATTTTCAATCTGTGTGTGTGCACGTGTGTAATGCTAAAAATAAAAAATAAAAAATAAAACTAACATTTTGTGATGTCCCCTTGTCCAGAATGGAATTTAACGATAATAGAGTTAAAATATAAGATTAAATAAATAAATGATAAAAATATAATTATAATTATAATATACATAATTATACTTATGCTGATTAAATTAAATTATAAAAATTAATATACACTTTAACACAGACACACACTTATATATGTAATAAAAGAGAATTTAACAATTAAATTAAATTAAATAATAAATAAATTATAAATTACAAGATAAAACTATTTTGATGTATTGACCATCACCCAACAAATATGTATATAGATTAATCAAAGGGAAATAGCATAGGAAGCCATATCTAAATACATGGCATCAATAATACGGACAGCCTAAGAGCTGGGAGTTTGGGTGGCGAATAACATATTATTAAAGTGAGGACTCAGCACTTAAGAAGAAGATTAAGACTTTCCCATGGCTTCATACAAGGATAATAATCAATATAAATCCTGTCGTTACATTTATAAGCTCCAATGATTATCGACACTAATTATCTATGTATGCGATGTATATTATTTGCCCGAAGGTAGTAATTTGTTTATTCTAAAAAGGTGCGATCTGTAATGACCCCTTCTGGATTAGTTGGGAATTTGGGATTATAACCTTAAATTCTCAATTTTGCTATTGAATTATGGTATATGATCTCACTCAACTTATGTGATAGAAAATGTGAACGTTATGTCAAGCATATGTATATGTATATCAGCTACTTATACAAGGCCATTGTTTAGGAGTCTCCCTTCTATCTCAGATTGGATGAGTAGACTTGTGGCAAATGAATTGTTTTTTATAATTGTATTTATTGCACTAACTCTAGCAATATTTGTTATGTCTGATTGAGTAAGCAAGATGACCTTGTTACCTTTGTCTGATTTAACTTGGAGAGATTTGCTATGTTATGATTTAACAGTCACTTATAGTGCAGATCCTTACTGATGTAGTTATTCTCTTTGTAAGAGAAAGATGTAGTGCTTAGGCTCAGAGGAAGGCAGATGAGTATGAATTTCAACTACGAATAAAAGGCTACCTCTATTCCAGTAATTGAGGGATCTCAATGAATATGACTTCATTTCTGCCGATGACTTAAATTGTATTCAATATGAGTTCTGAATCAGAAGATATGATGTTGTTTTCTGAGTTGTAACTATAACCTTATATCCCCAATGATGGCTGCATCTAATGGATTCCAATGTCTCCCTAGAATGAATACGAAAACACTCTTCCAGCGTAGTCTCAAGGAGCAATACTTGATGTCAACCTTCTACTATAGACCCGCCGATATTGTTGAATTCCTTCTGAGGAATTATTATTTTCAGTCGAACTACTAACTTCTAATATCTTATAATAATTAGTGCAACAACTCCAATGTTCATCACATAGTCATATTGGCACTGCCTGGACTGTTCGGGTAATGTATTTGCTAAGTTTGTAGAGAGGTTGAATGGCTTCAGATGTGTCTGTTCGATAGATCT
This sequence comes from Thuja plicata, assembly GCA_018584345.1. Classification (NCBI taxonomy): domain Eukaryota; kingdom Viridiplantae; phylum Streptophyta; class Pinopsida; order Cupressales; family Cupressaceae; genus Thuja; species Thuja plicata. Next base: position 808,474 of record MU225200.1, read on the forward strand.
TGATTCCTGGTCAATGGTTCCTGAATGCAGTTTGTGTGATTCCCCACACTGAATGTTTTTATCAGCGATAAATATGATTTTCCTCCCCTGATCACCCCGCGTGCTCCCCCCTTCTATATTGTGTTTCATTGCTCAACTGCTGGGAGTCCCATATTTCAGGGAGTCACGACTTATTAGTCACGAATGGATTGTGTCGACAATATAATTAGTTGCGACTTATACAAAACAATGCCCCTTTCCAGTTATATTATATAGTATATATAATTATAATATTATATTGTATATTTACTTATTTATTATAGATTATTATTGTTTTATAATTCATTACTTAGCTATTTGTAATTACATTATATATCTTATAATTATTTTTTATTAATGTGATTATTATTTAATATTTATATTGATACATTAAAATATTATTATTTATTTATAATACAATTATATTATATTATTTATCTATTTTTATTTAATATTATTATTTATTTAATAAAATTATATTATTCATTATTAAATCCTATTTCTGTGGGGACATTACACAATCTGTGAAGGGTTGCAGCTCTCCATCTCACCACATATTTTAAGAAGTATCAAAGCAACATTGGAAGGGCATTGACTGTTTTCTGATTATAAATTCACCTTGATTGGATCACATAATGGAACATATCGCCCCATGCAAGTCTGATTGCATATGCTAATGATAGTAATCAGGAAGAATATCACCATCTCTACAGACTTCTAAAGACAAATCGAACACAACAAATTACATCACCACTGTAAAGCAATAAACATCATACTTATAGCTTATTACTCTTTGTCCTCAATTGTATTTGCTCAAGGAGAAAATTACCTATTTTGCTAATTTAGCTTTAAGCACATAATTGCAAATCAAAGACAGCATCTTTAAATAACAGGGGAGGAATGCATTATATCAGATTGGCATTTAAAAATTATATACAATCAGGGGTGCATCACATTGGCATACAATCGATCAACACATCAATAGGGATTAAATACTGTAGATTTGAATATTGCTCCCACATCATAAGACATCATTTACATATACATTGAGCAGCTATTTGATCAATATATTGGTATCAAGATAAATCTTTTATACTGCACAAAACAAGGCCCATAGAGATAGGATAAGTCATAAACATATTCATCTTGTAGATCAGGAAGCCATTGCAATTATAGTATACTCAATATATTTCAGTATATCTTGAATCCATTACAATTATATTCCACAAATCAAGATTTATGCAAGGATCATTGACCCTCTGACTATGCATAGTATCAAGATAACTGGTAAGAGTAAAGATCTTAATAGGAAGAAGTCTCTTGCAATTGAATTAATAAGAACATTGCCGCATTATTACAAAGAAATTTTACAGGCGACAAAAATGGTATCAAAGCATTATCCTGCAATCCTGTGAAGAGTAGTTAATGCAAACCTATCAAAGAAGAGGGAGTAAAACCACCATCAATGAAATGGCCGATGAATTGAGAAGTTTTATGGAACAAACAAGTCAAACCCTTATTAGCCAAAATGAAAGGTTAGAAAAATCAAACCAAACACTCCTTCAGGCTTTGCAAAACATGGGGAACTCAATCAATAACCTCAAGAATAATTCCTCAAATGGGAGGACATAAGTTCCAACCACTCGGAGAATGATAATGGGTCATCAGCATTTAAGGTAACCAAACCACCTTTCCTACCTAGAGAAGATATACCGAGGGAGGAAGAAGGAATAGATTAGTCTATAAATAGCACTATAGACAATGCTAGAGCCTATCCGAGTCTTGAGCCAGAAATCAGAGAACTCATAACATTTACGGAATTTTGTGAAACTCAAAGACATGAGACACCTGAGAAAGCAAAGAAACATCCAAATAAGGATCTAAAACATAAAGTAGATAAAGTGACACTTCCAAATTTTGATGGATTAGGAAAGATTACAGCTCATGCTTGGCTATAAAGGTTGAACAGTTATTTCACCCTTAACCGAATGACCAAAGAGGATGCATTCCAATTTGAAATCCTCCATTTATAAGGAATAGCACATAATTGGTGGTACCTAGACTCCTCTCCCTAGACCACCAAAATATAACCTCCTACGAAAAGTTCTCTCAAAAACTTATTAGTAGATTTGACCAACAACATCCTAAATGTTACTTTAAGGAATTTACACAACTTAAGCAACATGGGGCAATGAAGGAGTTTGCCAATGAATTTCAAAAACTTTCTGTCATGGTTCCTGACCTATCCCAAAGAAGACTCACTCACTTATTTATTGAAGGGCTTAAAGACTCCATCAAGGATATAGTGAACTCACTAGAACCTCAAACGGTGGGAGAAGCAATACAAAAAGAAAGAAAAGTTGAATCCAATACTTCAAAAGAGAAACACAAAAATCCCACAGCTAGAGCACACCATGAGTATGAAGGGTCAAGAAAAGATAATAAAGGAGGAACATGCTATTCTGAAAAGAATGGTGGAGTATAGGGCACCAATGCCAAGGCAAGAAAGCCTTCAAGCAAAAAGAGGAAATAATGAAGAGAGGCTTATGTTTCAAATGCAAAGAGCCATGGGCACCAGGACATTAATGTGGGAAAAGGAATCAAGTCCAGAAAATAGAAGCAACACTCAACAAAGAAATAGAAGGAACACTACATAAGAAAACAAAACATGATAAAGGGGATCTCAACAACATCCAATTGGAAAATCAATGGAGCTTTGAGGAAGTTCAACCCTAGTTGTGACAGTAGCAACACAAACTTGAAAATTACACCACCGAATAAAACTTGAGAAGAAAAACAGAAAATTGTTGGAGATGAGAACTCATTCCTTAACAGCTAGCGTGGGAAATCATCATTATCGAATAAGAGTTTATATCAGAACCCACAAGTAAGACTTGCGATCAAGGCCAATGAGTAAAACTTGAATACCAGATAAGGAAATGGAGGTTTGTAAAAATAAAGCAACCATAAAAATATGTTGATACAAATATTTAATTGTACTTATTATTCACTCTCAAAATATTCTCAATTCCTTCTAAGGAATAAGGTAGAGATCCCACACCTCTAAATGCCCGTGGAAGAGATAAAGTCTCTCCCAAGGATTATAAGAATGGATATACCTCATGTGGGTATCCATAAGGCCTGGGAAGAGATAAAGTCTCTCCCAAGGATTATAAGGATGGATATGACTATGTGGGTATCCGTAAGGCCTGGGGAAGAGATAAAGTCTCTCCCAAGGATTATAAGGATGGATACGCCTTGTGTGTGTATTCATAAGGCCTGGGAAGAGATAAAGTCTCTCCCAAGGATTATAAGGTTGGATACGCCTTGTGTGGGTATTCATAAGGCCTGGGAAGAGATAAAGTCTCTCCCAAGGATTGTAAGGATGCATGCACCAAAGTATAGGGTATCCATAAGGCCTGGGAAGAGATAAAGTCCCTCCTAAGGATTGTGAGGATGAATGCACCAAAGTACAGGGTGTTCATAAGTCTTGGGGAACAGATAAATAAATTATAAATTACAAGATAAAACTATTTGTGTATTAATCACCACCCAACAAATATGGATATAGATTAATCAAAGAGAAATAGTGTAGGAAGCCATATCTAAATACACGGCATGAATAATAGTAATATGGACAGCCTAAGAGTTGGGAGTTTGGGTGGCGAATAACATATTATTAATGTGCTGACTCAGCACTTAAGAAGAAGGTGAGAACTTTCCCTTGGCTTCATACAAGGATAATAATCAATATAAATCCTGTCATTAGATTTATAAGCTCCAATGATTATCGGCAGTAATTATCTATGTATGCAATGTATATTAATTGCCCTAAGGCTGTTATTTGTTTATTCAAAAGGTGCCATCTGTGAAGTGTTGCAGCTCTCCATCTCACCACATATTTTAAGGAGTATCAACATTGCAAGGGCATTGACTGTTTGCTGATTATAAATTCACCTTGATTGGATCACACAATGGAGCATGTCAACTCATCTAAGTCTGATTGCTATGCTAAGGATAGTAATCAGGAAGAATATCTCCATCTCGACAGACTTCTAAAGACCAATCAAACACAGCAAATTAGATCACCGCTGTAAAGCAATAAATAGCAGACTTACACCTTATTACTCTGTCCTTAGTTGGATCTGCTCAAGGAGAAAATTGCCTAGTTTGCTAATTCAGCTTTAAGCACATAATTGTAAATCAAAGACAACGTCTTTAATAATGGGAGGAAAACAATATATCAGATTGGTATTTAGAAATTATATACAATCAGGGGTGCGTCACATTGCCATACAACTGATCAACACATCAATAGGGATTATACACTGTAGATTTGAATATTGCTCCCACATCATAAGACATCATTTACATATACATTGAGCAGCTATTTGATCAATATATTGGTATTAAGATAAATCTTTCATACTGCATATAACAAGGTCCGTAGAGGTAGGATAAGTCATAAACATATCCATCTTGTAGATCAGGAAACCATTGCAATTATAGCATACTCAATATATTTCAGTATAACTTGAATCCATTACAATTACATTCCATAAATCAAGATTTATCCAAGGATTGTTGGCCTTCTAACTGTGCATAGTATCAAGATAACTGGTAAGAGTAAAAGTCTTAATAGGAAGAAGTTTCTTGCAATTGAAGTAATAAGAACGTTGTCCCGATATTACAAAGAAATCTGACAGGGGACATTACACATTTTCAATATTGATATTTGATAATCACTGTCATAATAATAAAACATATATTTAAAACTGTAATCGTCTAGAGATTACAATGAAACTACCAGGGGAATCCCATTATTATTAAAAACATAGTATGGGGAGCCTTGAAGATGACTATTTTCAATCAAATGATAAAACTTCAATGCATGTACATATCGTAAGCCTTATTATTGTTTCACTTTATATTCTTACCTCTTTGGGATTAAAGAATTTCTACAATCAAAAAAACTTGTAAAAGTTTGAAGGGAAAAAAATTTACAAGTCTACTAGTGTATTTGTATAGTTCTTCAAAAAAAATTCAACCACATTTCAGCACTTTTAGAAAATCTAATGTAATTTATGTGATATAGTTGGAAAAGGTCTATTGGAACTCTCTTCATTTTCAAGGGACACTTGTAGGACACACAAAGAAACTTAATTGGTTGTATTTTTGGTACATAAAATTAAGTACCAGGGGTTAGGGTACAGGTCTCTTAGTAACTATCATAGATACCCCTCAATCTTTGATAGAAGTCAAAGGAAGCTTATTACCAATGAATACCAAAACTGATTCAGATTGTTCATCCTTCAAACATAAAAATTGTAAATTCTTTAGATGACTTGTACTTCTTTATGTGATCTGTTATTGACACCAAATGCAATATTAAATGGGTTTGATGCTCTACCGATATTTTAAATTGTTACCCTGATTTCAGTGACAGGTGTATATTGTTCTATTTTCTCACTACAACTTATATTTAAAATAGCATTTTTGAATTAAGTCGATATCGTAATATTGAGATTTTATTTGTGTTTCTATAATAATTTAGTATGATATTTGGCAAATACTTCTCATGGAGCAAATCATCTTACATCCAAGGTGTTTCCCTATATTTAAAGTTTTTCTACCATAATAATCTTTAGCATATAAACTTCTTTCCACTTATTAAGAAAACAGTTGTAACTTGTATTGAACTAAATCTTAATTTTTTTACGAAACAAATAGAAAAGTTTGTAGATTTCAAGGAATTATTTATGCTAAGTCACAAACATGCCAGGCAAATGGTCTTCCATCACAGCAAGGTGAGGGAACGACCCTTGTACAACAGCCAATACAAGCATCTGTACTTTTGCAACAACAGCGACAGCAGCAGCAACAGTTCTATTGACAGCCTCCTCAAAATTTTGAACAGCAATTCCATCTTTTCCAGTCATAATGGATGTTTGGTATGCCCAGTACATTCTAATGATCATGGGTAGCAACCAAGCACTAGGTGCAGAGTAGCTGTAAGGTAGATTGTTTACTGATCAACTAAAGCTCATATACTTTTCAGTAGAATGATTGTATTGGAATTCATTTGTTTTTGCATTGAGGCCTAATTCTTCTTTACATAACAAATGAGTTGAACGGTTCTGCTCATACCCTCTCAAACAAGTTGAGGGCGAGGTAATGAGAACAACTCAGAAATGCATTTGAAGAATCTTGGGCAGTCTAGACAGGCAATTGACTTAAAACTGGTACAACTTTTGTATTTGACCAATATAAAGGAAACTTCAGCTCTCATTGATACTAAAAGTTCTGAATTTTATTTATAAGAAAGAATTTGCTAATATATGTTTCACTCCACCTCAGAAAGCACTGAAACATGTAGATATGAGAACTTCTCATTTTTCTCTAGTAATTTAAGATTTGGAAAACCAGCATCTATCTTGTGATGAGATTTGAATACCCCAATCTTCCTTTCAGTCTCAACTTTTATTTAGTACATGACATTTATATTTTTTCTAATGAACTTGACAAACAATAAATGATAATTTTCCATACTGCGCGTATGCAATTTATGGGTATTGTTTTTGTGTTTCTTTTTTGATCTAGAATTGCGATTATCTATATGTATTATCTTATTCTTTGAACCAACTATTTGTCTGAAGTACTACTTGGTAGGCTTATTTTACGTATGTTGGAAACAATAACGCATAAGACTACGTCAATTTTAAGATAGAAGATAATAATTGATCAGGCCATTATAAACTGCCAATTTGCCGCCTACTATACTATTGATCGAACCATGTTGACACGTCATTATTGTCTCCTCTACAAACCTGTGACAATCATTGGCATGGCTATTCTGAGATGAGTGTCCCTCATTTAAACATTGAATTTTGACATTATATCATATGATGAATTATATCATATTGTCATTATGGTAACATTGAATGAATGAATGAATGATTTTAATGACGTCCACGAAACCAAACAATCTAAGGGACCAAAAAGAAGCTCACAACCTTAAACAATTTCCATATTCCTTTCCATTTCCGATCTTCTTTTATGAATCTTAATCAACAATTTGGTTGACCTTATCGTCTTCAAATAAACTGTGCATGTTGTCCACTTTCAAGATGATTTCATATTGAGCTTGAATATCGTCATAAGTTGTGCATTCTGAGAGAAAGTGCCATTCGATTTCAATTGCGCCCGTCCTACAAAACTTGCGAGTTCTCTCCTCCCAAGCCTCTTTGGGCCTTTTCTATCTATCTGTCTCACACCTGAGATGATGTGATCCTGTCCTCAATTGTGTCATTAACTACATTTCTTTCCGTTTAATAGCAGCCCCTAAATACGCTTTCTCACCATGCTCCCCGGTTGGTTTCTCACCACGCTCCCTGGTTGGTGTGAACTCTTGAATGTAGTAAGCCTTTTTTCGATCAATGTTATTAGTTCACATGTCACTCTGAAACTTCTCTATGACACTTTTTATGTCCACATTTGTATTAGGACACTCATGTAGCTTAATGTTCCATTTATTCAACCACTTTTTATTTTGCCCCATCCATATTTTATTTCTACGGTTATGATCGTCTTCCTTCACAATTTTCAGCTAATGTTGGTCATGTATTTTTTCAACCTTCTTTAAGTTGCTAAGTAATTGAGTTATCGTTGATGCTTCCAATAGAAAAGTCCCAGCCTCCGCTAAAAGAATATCACAAGGTAGGGAAGTCTTAACTTTGAGATTGCTAGTGATTAGGTGCTTCTGAATTCTCTCTAGTTGTTTCTAACCACAATTTGATATGCTGCCACCCTGGACCTCGCAGCCATAGAGGACCACCGGTGTGACCAGCAAACCGAAAAGACTTGTTGGTTTTCCAATCCCAGAGTTTAGTCATTCTGCATCTATTCTAGAGTAAATACAAGGCTTTCTAGGGCCCCATGTTTCCTTTTCACTCTACATGTCTCCCATTTAAAAAGACATTTGCGGGCAACAAAATAATATGACCATATGCTTTCTTTTTGGCAATAATGAAAAAAATATTTCCACAAGAAAGAAAGTTTTTGATAATCGATATTTTTGTTTGTCTTAAATAAGAAAGTTTTTGATGTTCATTTTTTTTGTTGTCTTAAAATAAGAGAGTTTTTTTATGCTTGGTATTTTGTTGTATTAAAGTAAGAAATTTTTTTATGCTCAATTTTTTGTTATCTTAAAATAAGAAAGTTTTTGATACTCGATATTTTGTTGTGTTAAAATAAGAAAGTTTTTTATACTTTATTTTTTGTTATTTTAAAATTGTGAATAATTACGATCGAAAGAGATTGTAGTTGTCCATGTTTTTTTTATATATTAAGATAGTGCAATAACCTTTTACACCATCAAAAGTTGTTACTGTCGTAGAGCTCCTACCATCTATATAATCGATAGAATCATCTTTGTCTTTGTGTCATCATGTACATACATCATTACAAAATTTAGGCAATGTCTTTACACCTCATGCGTTTGCTACTGGCATTCTGGAGCAGACAGGCAAAGATTGCTCCGACACAACAACTTTGTAGGATAGTTTATCTTTTGCCTCTGCTGATTTGTCATTCGGCTTGTTAATACTCGTCTCCTCACTACCACTCTTATCAATAATTTCCATCTCCTCATCCCTGCAACTTGTATCATCATTATTAATAGTGCCCATAAACAATCGCATGGGTGAAACCAGGCCGGGGCCGAGATTGACCGACCCAAAACACGCACGATGGATTTCTACAAACACCAAGCCTCACAAAAAAAACAAGGGCACAATAAAAACACAAAAGAGAGACTCAAGGTTTAAAAATAAACACACATAGAACAGGCAGGCCACATAATGAGAGCAAGGACACAGAGATCATCAGAGATCGCCAACAAGGAATGTACAAACCCCAAAGAAGGTGAAAAAATAGCCTTCACTAGAGGTCGTACAAGTTGCGAAGCTATCTCGAGTTCATGCTTGAAATTTATCTACGGTTATATATAATATTGTTTATTTATTCACTAATGAAAAGGATAGTATGGGATATTCTTTCGAGCGTATGACAATCAAATTATAATTAAAAAATTAAATACTTTTAAGGATGATGCAAGAAGTTTATTGACTTGTAAGTTTTTTTTACAAAAAAATGATCAGTGTTAAGACTCGTCAAAGTAAGTTTAGGACTATTTTAAAAAAAAAAAATCAAAGTGACCGAAGTCATTAAAAAATGTTAGATTATAAATATTACGTAGAATCTATGTAACAATATAGTGGTGTTAGTATGTAAAATCTATGTAACAATATAGTGGTGTTACTATGTAATCAATTTTCTTTGAGAAAATGATGCATAAAAAAAATATTTCTTAATGTTAATTGTGAGAATTTTGAATTGAATGTGAGACATCATTGTTTAAATATTTAATAAAAACAAGTATTGACATTAAAATTTATTGACACATTTTTGTGAATAAAATATTTTAATTAAATTTGATCATTTATGTTAGTATTGTATTTTCATTTTCAAACAAAAATGATCATGATAGTGGCTTTTTTCTCATAAATAAATCATAAATTTTATTATTTAATATCAACACGAAATGATATAAAAGGTTAGGGGGAATTAAATTTAAGACCTTGAAAAGATGTGAATAAATTTATTTGAGAAGATTTTTAAGATGAAGGGATCTTTGTCTAATACACAAATTATTATTAATCATAAGGTGTAAAAAAATTGTTCTCTTATCATTTTTAATTACAAAGTTAAATAACACAATCAAAGAAGTGAAATGTAAATATGGATTACAGAGTAAAATATTGTGAAATAAAATTTAAAGTTAATGTTATTTATTGCTTATAATTTTTCTAAGATGGTAACTATTTTTATAGGGCCCAACCTTTAATAAAGGAAATTGTTGTAATTAAAAGATTTAATATCAATCAACCTAACAAGAGTGAAGCTTAGAAGTAGCCACCAAAACACACTTTATTTATAAAGACTAAGCAAATTGTTCAATAAGCAAGACCTCTCATTAATATAAATACGGAACGACGCTCCCACCTTTCAACATAGAGAGATGCCTATATTTGAAATGTTGATGCATCAAAACTAAGGAACTCTTCAAGAGAGTCTCAAACCTAGTCTCTTGGCTTTTGTGACAAAACATGCTTTACTGTCAACTAAGAACATTTGGTTGTTGGATTTAGCATTTATATGAACATCCATTGTTCATTGACATGCTTGCTTAGTTGCTTTTATTGATTCTACTTATAATCTTTCATTTTTTATTGTTTCTTATAGTTAATGTTGTATCCAAAGAGAAAATTAGAACTTTCAAATGCTAATGATCATGTAGCTTCAATCCATCATTATTCGAAAACAATATTGACAATGAGAAAATAAATCTACAGTATTAATGCAGGATTGCAAGCTTTATAACCCTAAAATAAAATTCAGAGGAAACATAGTTTTTTGACACCCAATATTTCTCTAAAAATAACTTTTAAAAGGATTACACATTCTTTCCTCTAAAAAAACTGCCATAATGCAACCATGGTTCCTACATAAAATCACCACTTGTTAGTTTTAAATCCCACTTTAAAACTAAGTCAAAATGATTAAAGTGAAAGCATTTAAAAGCCAAAATTTGTTGTTGGCAACAATTAATGGATTGTGCAATAAGTTCAATATTGTTTGCATAAACTTTGGCAAATTGTTTTTGTATATACCTATTTAGATTATATCATTTTTCTTTTATCTTAAGATATTTTGGTGTGTAATGTTTTTGTTAAATAATTGATTGCAATTTATTTTTTGCATATATGAGGGCACGCAAAATATAAAATAGGCACATGTTACTACTAAGGTTTCCAATTTAAAGGCTTGGAAGTGCATGCGTAGCTTCCCTGCATCCATTGAGGTTAATATAAAAAGATCCTAACATATTCATAATTTCTTAAAGTATAACATTTATCACCATTTATATATGAAAAGATAGTTTATATTGCATTTATATGGCATCTGTGGTAATATCATAAAGGTCTTAAAATATGGCAGGTTTGTTCTACATTATGGATTTAAAACATGTAGTAATCACAAGGTTCATGTTCTTAAATATAAAATAGAGTCTTTAAACAACATAAAGTCCTAAATAAAAGATTGTAAATGGGGTTGATCAGTTCCCCAACTTAAGATTTTGCTAGTCCACCTTTAACAATCCAACAATCCAACAATCCTCCTAGCAAGAACCTTAGCAATAATTTATAGGACAGATTCAATAGAGTGACAGGCCTCCAATTCTTGACTAAAGTGTTGTCACCACTCTTAGGTAGTAGCTTAATGACCCCTTTGTTAATGTCTTTACCTAGAGACACCCTTTCAAAAACATCCTCATATAAAGCTATCAGCTCTGGAGCAATCCAATCCACATGCTTATAAAATTCAGCAGGCGAACCATCAAGGCCTCGAGATTTGCCATTGGCCAAGGAAGTAATGGCCGCTTCATGCTTCTCAGCAGAAACAATTTCTTAAATTTCTATGGCCGCACTGTCTAAAATTTTCTTAGGAATCATCTTTAAGAATTGATTTAGAGCTTCCTGCATGTCTCTACCATGGTCTGATGAGAATAAATCTTTATAAAATCTATAGAATGCTTCTTTGATGGAGTTAGGATCTTTATAGATGGAGTCATTAACCTGTATCCCCTCAATGAGCTCTCTTTTGTTTTTACCTCTGCTCAGATTAAAAAATATTTAGTCCCCTTATCACTTTCTTTAATCCAATTCATCTTTGCTCTAATTTTCCGACTTTGAATCTTGTACTGTTGTATCCTCCTCAAATAGTTTTTACCCATACTATATGTTCTTCTAGAGCACTGTCATTCCTTTTAATCTGAAGCTCTTTCTCTGTATAATTCAATCTAGCCCGTAGTAGGGCCTCTTCTTTGTTCCTATCCATTGACTTCTTTTTGGCAATGATCAGAAATAGTTTTCTACAAGTATCTGTGAGAGATACCTATTACTCCCTTCTAAGATCAATGTTGCAAATTTTAGATAGACAAGAGGCCATTCTAATAGCCTCCCTAGTATCTTCATCCCTAAGAAGGGATACATTCAGTTTAAAGCCATTATCTTTGTTAGATATGATGGGAGAAGAAAGGTCAACATCAAGTGAAACAGTAGCAGAGATCGGGTAATGGTCTGAAATGGTGGTTGGGGTCACACATATAGGGGCATGCCCACCCTGAGAAGAGAAGGAAAAGAAAGTGGCATCAACACAAAACCTATCCAATCTACAGTAGTCTTTGTTGTGCTCTTGGATTATTGCACCATGTGTACCAAATATCAGAATAAGAGCCTTTGTTATTCTCTAAAGGGTCCAAGAGATTGAATTTCCTTTTGAATTTGGTCCAAAAAAAGAACTGATTGCCTTTCCATCGATGCTTGTTGCCACCACACATATCATTTATGCTCAATCATGTTAAAATCACCCATAAACATCCAAGAAGCATTATGCAGACCAGAAACCAAGCAACCAAGCAACCAATCTCTCTCTCTCTCTCTCTCTCTCTCTCTCTCTCTCTCTCTCTCGTTATTTGCAATATAAATATTGCATACACCAAAAACATTATCATTTTCTTTAAATGTGACCCAAAGGGCCCTTTGGCAAGGGGAGACCCCATTAGCAATAATCTTATTAGCCCACTGGGGGCAACCAGGATGGTTGTGCCACCTTTCACTCTTTCATTATTAATATGGAAACCAATGGCTTGGTCCCATAGAAATTTAAGTATGGTGTAAGTTGGAAACTCTACAACCTTAATTTCTTGCAAGCAAACAATGTCCTTCACTTTAATATTATTACACCATTTCCTAACCACTATTTCCTGTCAACCATTTCCAGTCCTCTAACATTCCAATTGTGTATATATGCATCATCATAAGAAATGATTGTGAGGAGGGTTTCACATTCTTATACAACATGTTAATGCATTATGGGATTTTATCCTTCTTTTTAATGTTACTAGACATTGACTGTCTATCCATGGCTTTCCTTTTCTTTTCTTTTTTTAACTTCAATAAATGTTTCAGAATTATCTTCTCCACACCTATCATATCTAAAGTTTGCATTTGTAGAAGTCATGAGACCACACATTAACGAAATTTCATCCAAAGGGGTGGGTTTATCATTCCTTTTATGCTCGACTCTTTCAACAATGGGTTGCTATAGCCAATTGTTGAGCATTAGGTCTAGAGGCGGGTGTATTTTCTGCATTCTTAATACCACTATTAGGGCTAACATCCGACACTACTATTTGATAGCCGGTTAGGGAAGAAAACATCTCACCATTAGCAGCGGTAGGAGCCACCAAAAACTCCCCTTAAAATATAGGATTTGTTAAAAAAAGAAAATGCATTCAACTTAGATCCAAGTTTGGGGCCAGTCGTAACTGGTTTATCAACATTCACACTAATACTAGAATTATCTGCCAATGCATCCTTCTTACTTTTCTCTGTCATTTTATTAAAAGCTTCATTAATTTTTTCTTGCCTAGGCTCTTTAGAAGCCACATTAATACTTGAAGGGCAATCTTATTTAGTATGCCCATTTAATTTGCAATAAAAGTAGTCCCCTAAGTTTCCCGACATAGACAACGTCCTTTGAAAAAATATCCTCTACAATATATAAAGAAATAATATCAGGAAAATTGACTTATGGAGATAATGCAATAAGAACCCTAGAATTTAAATGTGGAAGAATGGTTCTTGACTCTTCAATTTGCATGACATTACCTAATGACTATAAAATTTGAGAGATAAACAACCAAAACTTTGGCTGTAAGTTTTTTATTTCAACCCAATTAGGGGAAGAACGAGCAGTTACTTGCTCAAAATTGCCTTTCGGAGGCCATGGAAGAGCCCTAAAAAGAGAATGACCCACGTTCCAACTTTTTTAAACCCTATCTTGCATATTATGTGCTTTAAAAAATAACACAAATAAACCATTTTGAGTCATCCTACAAAATAGCATATGAGTTCCCATTTTCTTCCCCAAAACATTTTCTATCCATTCATCAAAAAATCTTCTTGAAGGCAAAGATTCTTTATTCATACAAACAAAGAAAACCACAATATTTTTTAACAGAGACTCCTATGAGCTAATAGCTTTAATCATATCCTCAATTAGGGAAAGGGAGAGTGTTTTCAAATCATAAGAGGTAGAGTTACCATTTCCACCTCCACTAGGGTCAGCATCACTCAAGTCTCTGTATCCTTGTCTATATAAATCGGTTGGGGGCCCTCCCACACCTCCTCCTGCATCTACAATTGATATTCGGGAAAAATTTCCATCGAAAGAAGCAGAAGGCGAGCAGACAAAAAAATATTTCTCCGACACAACTTTGTAGGATAGTTTATCTTTTGCCTCCACTTAATTATCGTTCGACTTGTTAATACCCATTTCCTCACTACCACTCTTATCAATAATTTCCATCTCCTCATCCTTGCAACTGCTATCATCATTATTAATAGTGCCCATAAACAATCACACTAGTGAAACCAAGCTGGGATTGAGATTGACTGACCCAAAACATGCATGATGGATTTTTGCAAACAACAAGGCTCACACAAAAAAAAAGGCACAATAAAATCACAAAAAAAGAGACAAGGTTTAAAAATAAACACACATAGAACATGCATGCCATGTAATGAGAGCAAGGACACCAAGATCATCTGAGATTGCCAGCAAGGAATGCACAAACACCAAAGAAGGTGAAAAGATAGGGCAACGTCTAAACAACCAACTAAAACATTGAGTGTTACCTTGGTAACACTTGAAAAAAACTTGAAAAAAGCTAAATGTTACCAAGGTAACACTCGACGTTTTAGTTGGCTATTTAGACTTTTCCAAAAGATAGCCTTCACTAGAGGTCGTACAAGTTGCAGAGCGATCTCGAATTCACGCTTGAAATTTATTAAATGTAACTATGAACATCTACTTGTCCATGTTTTTTTTAAAAAAAGGTCTACAATGTTCTATATAATATTGTTTATTTATTCACTAATGGAAAGGATAATATGTGATATTCTTTCAAGTGTACCAAGCTTGCTAATGACAACAAAAGTATTGACATTCAAATTATAATTAAAGAATTAAATACTTTTTAAGATAATGCAAGACGTTTATTAACTTCAAAAAAATTTGACAAAAAAATGATTAGTCTTAGACTCATCAAATTAAGTTTGGGACAAAATTTGTTTGTTAAATCAAAGTGAGCGAAGTCACTAAAAACTGTTAGATTACAAATATTAGGTAGAATCTATGTAACAATATAGTGGTGTTATGTAATCAATTTTCTCTGAGAAAATTATGCATAAAAAATATTTCTTAATGTTAATTGTGAGAATTTTGAATTGAGTGTGAGACAACATTGTTTAAATATTTAATAAAAATAAGAATTGACATAAAAATGCATTGACACATTTTGCGAATAAAAAATTTATGCTAAATTTGATCATTTATGTTACTATTGTATTTTCATTTTTATTGTCATTTTCAAACAACAATGATTATGATAGTGACTTTTTTCTAATAAATAAATCATAAATTACATTATTTAATATCAACACAAAATGATATAAAAGGTTAGGGGGTATTAAACTTAAAACCTTGGAAAGTTGTGAATAAATTTATTTCAGAGGTTTTTTTTAGATGAAGGGATCTTTGTCTAATACATAAATTATTATTAATCATAAGGTGTAAAAAAATATTCTATCTATGAATTTTAATTAGTTAGTTAAATAATACAATCAAACAAGTGAAATATAAATATGGATTACATAGAGTTAAATATTGTGAAATAAAATTTAAAATTAATGTTATTTATTGCTTATAATTTTTCTAAGATGGTAACTATTTTTATAGAGCCACCACCCTTTAATAAAAGAAATTATTTTAATTAAAAGATTTAATATCAATCAACCTAACAAGAGTGAGAAGCTTAGAAGTAGCCACCAGAACAAACTTTGTTTGTAAAGACTAAACATATTGTTCAACAAGCAACAACTCTGATTAATATAAATATGGAACGACACTCCCACCTTTTAACATAGAGAGAAATACCTATATTTAAAATGTTCATGCTTCAAAAATAAGGAACTCTTCAAGAGAGTCTCAAACCTTGTCTCTTGGCTATTGTGACAAAAGATGATTTATTGTCAACAGAGAACCTTTGGTAGTTGGATTTAACATTTATATGAATATCCATTGTTCATTGACAAGCTTGGTTAGTTTCTTTTATTGATTCTAGTTATATTCTTTCATTTTTTATTGTTTCTTATAATTAATGTTTTCGATTATAGTAAAAACAATTTTTGAAGGGAACCATAACCCTTTACAACAACATAAAAAGATAGGAAATATAAGAACAACCCAAAAAGAGACTACTGGGGGAAAAGGAGGAAGGCATTACAACCCTTCCAACACAAACTACCAGCAAAACATAACCAAAAGAGAAAAAAACAACGACGAGCACAAGAACCACCAAACTAATTCATATTTTTTATGAATTCTTCTATTTCCTCCTTCAACAATTCAAATTGATGTATAGAATCCCTGAGAGTCAGTATCTCTTTGGTATTGTCCATGTTATTCTTTCTGGTACTAGCCCTTGTCCTAGAACCTGGACCAACAGAGCTGACCCCTATATCACCATCATCCTCATTTTTGATAATAGGGCTGGTGTTGCTTTCCAGCATAGCCAGGACAACACACAGGTTCTTTGTGGTAACTTTCATACCTTCAAAGTTCTGTTTCATGATTCTTTTAAGAGTTTCCTCAATACCCTGAATGCGGCTGGAAGTAGTTGGCAAGCAAAAATTAACCACAACATTGATTCTGAGCTCCAGATTCTCCATCAGTGCCATGTCATCCCCAAAAACATTAACACCAGTGCCCTTCGCAGAAGGGTTCGTGTTCTTGGCCATCAACAGGGCGATTTTATCCACTCTTTCCTCCAGCTCAGTGTATTTGAGCTTAATATCTTTGTTCTCTTTATAGAGCCAAATGTTCATTTGCATATCCATATCCGCACGATCCTTGGTTGTCTAGATAAAGCCTTTCTCAACCTTTTCTCCTCGGTCTCCTCATGGTATTTCACAGACTCCTCTTTCTCACCACCTATCTTATATTTCTTCTCAATTTGTTTCTTATAGTTAATGTTGTATACAAAGAAAAAAAAAATTATCCAAGGAAGAGATGTGTCAAAGACTTTTTTAGAACTTTAAAATGCTAATGATCATGTACCTTCAAACCATCGTCATTCAAAAACAATATTGACAATGGGAATAAATCTATCGTATTGATGCAGGATTGCAAGCCTTATGATCCTAAAATAAGAATTTAGAGGAAACATAGTTTTTTGACACTCGATATTTCTCTAAAAATAGGCTTTAAAAAGACTACACGTTCTTTCCTCTAAAAAACTACCATAATGCAACCATGGTTCCTACATAAAATCGTCACTTGTTAGTTTTAAATCTCACTCTAAAACTAAGTGAAAATTATTAAAGTGAAAGCATTTAAAAGACAAAAATTGTTGTTGGGAACAATTAATGGATTGTGGAACAAGTTCAATATTGTTTACATAAACTTTGGCAGACTTTTTTTGTATATACCAATTTAGATTATATCATTTGTCTTTTATCTTAAGTTCTTTTGGTGTGTAATGTTTTTGTTAAACAATCAATTGCAAATTATTATTTTTTGCATATATGAGGGCATGCAAAATATAAAATAGGTAGATGTTACTGCTAAGGTTGCTAATTTAAAGGCTTGGAAGTCCATGCATAGCATCCCTACGTCCATTGACGTTAATATACAAAGATCCTAACATATTCATAATTACTTAACATATAACATTTATCACCATTTATATATGAAAACATATTTTATATTGCATTTATATGGCATCTATGGTAATATCATAAAGGTCTTAAAACATAGCAGGTTTGTTCTACATTATGGATTGAAAACATGTAGTAATCACAAGGTTCATGTTCTTAAAATATAAAACATGGTCTTAAAACAACATAAAGTTCTAAATAAAATATCATAAATGGGGCTGATTACTCCCCCCAACTTAACCTTTTTCTAGTCCAGCTTTAACAATCCATCAATCTAGCAATACTCCTAGCAAAAATTTTATAGAACAGATTTAACAGAGTGATAGGCCTCCAAATATTGACTAAAGTTTGTCACCACTCTTAGGTAGTATCTTAATTACCCCTTTGTTAATGTCTTTACGTAGAGACCCCCTTTCAAAAACATCCTCATATAAAGCCATCAGCTCCAAAACAATCCAATCCACATGTTGTTTATAAAATTCAGCAGGCGAACCATCAAGGCCTCAAGATTTTCAATTGGCCAAGGAACTAATGGTCTTTTCAATCTCCTCAAAAAAAACAATTTGTTCAAGTTCTCTGGCCTCACTATTTGAAATTTTCTGAGGAATTGACTTTAAGCATTGATTTAGAGCCTCCTGGTTATCTCTTTCATGCTTTGATGAGAATAAATCCTTACAAAAGTTATAGATTGCTTCTTTGATGGAGTTAGGATCTTGAGAGATGGAGTCATTAATATGTATCTCCTCAATGATCTCTCTTTTGTTTTTATCTCTACTCAGATTAAAAAAATATTTAGTCCCCTTATCACCTTTAATCCAATTCATCTTTTGACCTTGAATCTTGTATTGTTGTATCCTCCTCCAATAATTTTTTACCCAATTGTTTTTCTAGAGCACCGCATTCCTTTTAACCTAAATCTCTTTCTCTATATAATTCAATCTAGCCCGTAGGAGGGACTCTTCTTTATTCCTATCCATAGACTTCTTTTTGCCAATGATCTAAAATAGTTTCTTCCAATTATCTGTGAGAGATACCTATTTTTCCCTAGGTCTAAGATCCATGTTGCAAAATTTATATAGACAAGAGGTCATTCTAATAGCCTCCCCAGTATCTTCATCCATTAGAGAAGGGATAGATTCAGTTTAAAGCCATTATATTTTTTAGATTTGATGGGAGAAGAAAGATCAACATCAAGAGAAAAAGTAGTAGAGATCAGGGAATGGTCTAAAATGGTGGCTGGGATAACACAAATAGGGGCAGCCCACCCTGAGAAGAGAAGGAAAATAATATGGCATTAGCATAGAACCTATCCAATCTAAAGTAAAGTCTCTGCCGACCTCTTTTATTATTGCACCACGTGTACCAAATATCAGAATAAGAGTCTTTCTTATTCTCTAAATGGTCCAAGAGATTGAATTTCCCTTTGAATTTGGTCCAGAAAAACAACTCATTGAATTTCCATCCATGCTTGCTGCTACCACAGTTATCTCCTTTATGCTCAATCATGTTAAAATCACCCACAAGCATGCAAGAAGAATTAGGGAGACCGTAAACCAACCAATCACTAATACATTTTGGAAAATATGTGACTACATGACTAAAAATTTTAGTCACACCACTAAAATTTTTGGCCATGTGACTAAAATTGATCATATTCTACTATTTTTTGGCAATTTACAAGTATAGATGACTAAACAAGTGACTAATTTAGTCACCAAGTAAAATCACAAGGTCAACCAAATAAAAGTGATTAAATAAACTACTAAACAAACTACCAAATAAATGACTAAATAAAAGTGACTAAATAAATGACTAAATAAACTACCAAATAAACTACTAAATGAATGACTAAATAAACTACCAAATAAATGACTAAATACAAGTGGCTAAATAATTGAATAAATAAATGACTAAATAAACTATCAAATAAATGACTAAATAAACTACCGAATAAATGACTAAATAATTAGTCACCTAAATAAAGGACCAAATAAATTACTAAATAATTAGTCACTAATAATCCTATTTCACTGTTAGATTAACTGAGAGGGGGGGGGGGGAGGTGAATCAGTGGCCATAAAAATAATTCCAAAAGATCCAACCAAAACTTATATCTCTAATATAATATCCTTAGTTATCTTTCAGTCCATCAAGATGTATGCCATAAGTAATTCTAACAAATATAAACTGCTCAGTAAGATATACTGTTTATCTTTTCTAGAATTTACCGAGTAGCTAAATAAACTTAGTGTTAACCGACCAATCAAGTTTTAATAATGTGTAAAACTATATATCAATGCAATGAAAGAAATACACATTTGACACAGATTTTAACGTGGAAACCTTGTTAAGGGAAAAACCACTTGGGATCGGTAACCTGAAATATTTTCACTCTTCTAAAGTGAGCTCGGTGAAGAGCCAACCCTGTTTAAGGTTACAATACACAATATTAAGTGCGACCTTGTTAGAGTATTTAAAACCAACAGTTTTTCTTTTGACCTAGCACTCACTATGATGTCAACAAGAAAACATTTTGATACTTTTGAGTATCTCAATACAATAAGGACTATTAAATCCCACTCAGCTAAGAGATTTTCTGAATCAATGGTTAAACTGATACAGTAAATGATTTGTTCAAAATACAACTTTAACTTGCAGATATTCAGATCTATTGTTAGTCCAATAATACCTCTCTGATCAATATGCTCTTCAATTATTTTGCTCTCTTTCTTTCTTCTGCTCGGTGAATGCCCTGTCCTCTGTTGCTTGGTGTCTGCAGAACTCCTTGGCTCTGTTCTTTAGCTTGTATGATTAGATCTGTATGAAGAATTCTATCTTCACTGGAATATATTCAACATTCCTCTTTTCATAATGAATTCCTTGTCTCTTTATATAGACATGATTAGCCGCTCAGTCTCCTTGTTTTTGTCGTAGATCTCTTCTTGATCCGTGAAACTCGCCATGCTTTCTTTATCCCGTAAATCTCTGGTTTAGTTTTTTTTCGTAGATCTCTCCACGATAACTGTGAATAAAACATGCTTTAAACCTCTTCCATGCTTTAGTTTAACTGATCGTTGAAAATAAAGCAATCAATCAATCAATCCTTAAATATAGCTTCTGCTAGCTAAGTAGATTTGTCGTTCTTTAACTTCAGTTCTGTGCGGTCATCAACTCCGGTTAGCTTGATCATTGAATTTAGTTATGATCGGTAATTAGCTTTTTCTCGGTAACACTTGCTCGATTACTGCAGTGCTCGGTATACACTGTGAACTTCTCGATGTTCAATGTCCATCAGTGTGCACTGTCTGTCGGTGTTTACTGTCACTCGGTGCATAAAGAATTTTTACGTTTTACCGATAACATAAACTTTATCTCTTCATCTCTTTAACTATATGACAGTTTGTGTATGAATAATCAGAACTATATCAAGTTGACATCAATGACAATACAATACATTAACTGATTTAATGTCTTGCATTCACTTTTGTACACTAGTACATTAGGCCTATATTTTCGACCAAACTTTTCGACGATAGGCCAATTTGGCTTGTGAAACTCTTTTTTTTTTGGTTTATGCTCTCGAAAATGTCAAAATATCAACATCTATTAATTTTAAGAAGAAATGTTGAAATATCGACAAAGACGGGATTATATAGAAAAAAAAAGAAAAGTGTTAAACACAATTTTCATTTGCTGCGATTTCGTGTGCCGAAGTGCTTTTGGCGGGAGGAGGTGGGTTCGTGTGCTGTGATTTCGCACAACAGGTAAGGGCACTTAGCTGGAGGCATTTCCCACATTTAATTTTTGTTTTGAAAGCTCTTAGCTGCAGGCATTTCCCTAAACTAGGGTTTTTTTAACTTCCTATGAGATCCTACAGCTCTCACACCAGCAAACGTCGACAATGTTGTTATCATTTTGAGCTAAGACGAACTTCAAATACGATACATTTCTTCACATATAGGTACACATGAAGATTCAAACAACTTCAATCCTGTTTTGCACATACTTGGAATTTCTTTCCTACAACCGTAATTTACATTATTAGAAAATACATGTTTATTGAAACCCTAGGCAACTTATAGCCGTGAAGCTTTAGGGAAATCAAATCATTTGTTGCAAACAAATTTATTGATAAATAGAATCTATCTTGTTTGGTTGTGGAAAGGCTGATATTAGTGCATGACATCAAGTGTTACCAATGTACATTTGATGGTTGTATTCTACCTCCATTACTATTTTTTGATCTCCTAGAATCAGAATGCATGGGCCC
>MU225200.1:849500-872419 GCA_018584345.1 Thuja plicata
ATTTAAACATTAGAAATATTCTAATAGCAAAAAATAGTGACTTAGGATTGGTTCATTGGCGCAAAACTAATTCACCAATGGTGCACAACCGAATGCAATAGTATATTGCCTACGACAAGTACAATAATTTAAGAATGACGACTAGGGAAATTGTTCTGCCCTATTATTAGATGACGGCTATGTGAACTTTCCACCTCATTCTTGTTATTTTCTCAACATAAGTTATTTTCCTTTGTTGAAGTACAAAAATTTAATTTTGGGGTCGCTAGTTGTGGTAAAGAATGACATTTGTTTAACCTTGGATTGGTAAAATGTAGATTATGTCGTCCTGGGTGCAACAAGTACATCTTCTACATTTTAGAACTCCTTGGAAAACCATTATTTTAGAGGAAGAAAAGGGGGAGGAAGTTATTTTGTATCTGAAGCTTGGAGAAAGATGGTGAAAAGACTGCCCCTAAACAAGAAAAATATGGTAAAATTGTTGCCTCCGAACAAAGGGTGGATAATGATGCTATTGTTTCTGAAAATTCTATTTCAAAAATTGTAGAGGAAGATGTGGAACCTGAGGAAGATGACAAGGATGAAGACTTTGACTTTGACCCTTTCTTGCAATACCTGGATGAGAAAGATGTATCCTCAAGATTAAGTTTAGGGAATGAAGAAGGATTAGCTAAGGAAGGAAAGGATCATGTAGAAGATGTGTTGTATGATGAAAATGAGACTACATTGTTGGAATTGGGGAGTGATGTGGAATAAGATGAGTTTTTTGGTAAATTATGATGATGACGATGATGAAGACATTGATGAAGATAAGAACACATAAGATAACAATGAGGAAGTTATTGGCAACGTGCGTGGGAGAACAAAAGATCAGAAAGCGTGTTCAAATATGCTGGGCAGATTGGGAGTGGAAAGTGATGCACCGGGTGTAGGATCCAATACATTGAGCAACTGCAATACCTCTGGGATAGAAGAAAACATAAACAACTCAACTGAAAAAGTGGACGCAGAGCTGGGTGAGACCATGGATGCTTTACCAGATCTGAAAATTCCAAGGAATTCAGTTATTGTGTGGTAGAGAGGTGAAAGTAATGATGAAGATATTGAAGATGCAACATTGAAGTGAACTTGGGCACGATATTCTTTGGTTGATATGTCACTTGATGAGCTGGAAACTTTCCTTCAGGATTCAGATGAAGAGGACTATTTCCAAAATGTTAATGATGAGGAAGAATATAGGAAGTTCTTGGCTGTTGTTGCATGAATTTTAGAAGGAAAAAATCCACATGATCAAGTGTCACAAAATAAGGAAGACGAGGATGAAGACGATGAGGATAATGATGCATATTTCGAGATTGAGATTGAAGAGGCATTGGAAAGTGATAATGAAATAAATATTAGAAACAACAGGTAGAGAAAACATTGGGAAAAGTATAGTAGGCCAAATACAAGAGAAAGAAGGAATCAAAGAAATTCTATTGAGAATAAGGAAAGACTTCTTGGGATTGCAAAAATACCACTTCATATTTTGCTTCCATTGACATAAAGTCTATAGACACAATCTAGATCTCTAGATATAAAAATGTTATGATTGGCCAAATTGGGTATGATGAGGTACATATTAAGAACATAAATATGCTAATTGGGTTCACAACCCATCATATAGGTTAGTTTCATTATTTGATTCATGAGCATGTTCAACTCCTTGTTCAAGTATTTTCCCTGTGTTTTGGATCCTTCCAAGCAACACATTGTTGTTGAGACTCAAAAGATGTTGAATGAACTTTTTGACAAATGTGATGAAGTATCATCATGGAAGAAAACTCCATATCTAAAGTTCACGAGTATCAGGAAAGGAAATTAAATGGTAATAAGAATTGCTATGTCCGCGATTATATAATGGTTGTGATATAATAGAAACAAGCACAACATATGGGTAATTGTGTGTTTTTTGATTTAGGTATTGATAATCAAACACGCAACATATTTAATGGATAATATATGTCTGATTTAACACCTGGCATATTCAATGGCTAACATATGATGACATATGTCAAGTGTTGATTTACGTGTTGAGTTATCCAATGGTGTTGTTTTAATGTCCATTTTTTTATAAAATTGTACGAATATTTGTGACTTTAAAGTTCTTATTACTACAAGGAATACCCTAATAGAATAAAATGTACCCTTAGTTGCAAAAAGTAAACAGTCATGTGATGCCACACCAATTACATAAGTATGAGTATACTTTTTGCATGACCATTGGTCTCACCTTTTTTTGGGTTGTTTCAGACACCTTGACAAAAAGAATGGTGATGTGGCATCATGTTTGATAATGTGGCCCTAAAACCTTATTTATGGGCAATATGATGATGCGCTAGAAATAAAGATTGATTCACTTCTATCTTTGCTTGCTGATATACTCGATCATCTTAATAATGTGAAATAGAAATAACAATGATCGCTTTTAGTATGCAAAAAGTTTCTCTTTCAAGTTTTATGTTAATTTTTTTTTTTAAATAACATTATTTTATAATCTATTAAATCAATAGTATGTTGATCATTTTTATAGATGTTATATTTTTATACAAGTTTGAACTGTAGTAATTATATATAACATACTTTTAAGTGTATGTAAGTATGCTATTTATGTCTCTTACCTTTTACAATTTGTTTCTACACATAACAAATTTAACAAATTTAGAGTGTTGCCTATTGAATGTAGTAGTGTGAGCTATTAGTTGAGTTTAGGACCTTTATTATAGTAATGTGTGTATATGTATTTTGAATATTAAACTAATATATTATTAGTAACTATTCTTGTTACCAAATTTTCCTTCAAGTAGAAAATTATCTAATATAAGGTCCTTAGTTATTTGGAGTATCAATTCTTGATTTACTTTTTCAAATTGATTTAAAATAAGCAATATCTTTTATTTTTAGAAAGATTTTAAAGGTTTGTTTTAAAAGGAGGAGGAAAGATGTTTTTTAGGTTGAAAATAGAGAAAATTTCCAATTTGAATTAGGAGGGAAATAAAGAAGAGTAAAGTCAAATCTCCTTGGCTTAGCCTCAATGGTTAAGTTGAACTCGAGTTGGAAGAGGAGTTTGCAGGAAAAAGCCATAGTTTCTCCAAAAAATATTTCATGCCCTCCATAGTATAGAAAACAACAATTTTAAGAAACCCTCATGGCATCATTGAGGAGTTGACACCAAAACCATGCATGGAGTAAATAAAATCATACGCAACTATTTTTTAGGACTGCAATATTCCAAGATTGGGCATTTTTGTGGCCTTTCACTCTAGACATGTGGATTGCAATGGGATCGTTCTTTCTCTTTACTAGAATCATGGTGTGGGTGCTTAAACATAAGCGAAACATCATCTTCAGGGGATTCCCCTGGTGCCAAATTATTACCATGCTCTGGTAATTTCAAAGAAAGTAAATAATCAACATGTTTTCTTATGTGTGACAAGTTTGTTGAATTAAAAATCACATGTTATATGCTAATCTCACTACACTTAATTTCTTAAATTGAAAACACTTGGAGGTTGTTTTTTTATTTTGAACCATTTTTTAAAGAATGGTTACAATTTGTCTGATATTGTTTATATATTTAATTTAGTTCACTTTTTTATTATATACAGTCACAATTTGTTGAAAATAAATAGTAAATAGATTAGTTTTTATTTTCTTTTAAACATCTTGTTTACGAAATACAACTTTATTGGAATTGGTTTTCGATATTGTTTTTTGCATTCATGTTTTGTCACTGATGTCAACATATGTTTCTATTGAGGAATAAAAGACTGGTTATTATTGTTCCTTAGATGACTGATAGAATTTTATGGGTACTATACAATTGGTTCAGAACGTGCAAAGATGATGATGTGTACAGGGATGTGTTGTGATATTATATCTAAGGTTATGTGGCTTAATATATAAGATTGAGTGAGTTACTGAAGTTTTAGTGAAGACTGGGTACTGGATAGTGATCGTGTACTATGACAAAGTTAGTCTCTGAGTTTTTAGGATAACTTACGTGCGATATGGGTTCATGTTATCCAAGATTAGGGAATGGAAAAAGACATGTTGAGGTATGCGTGTTATGATTCTTGGGTCGTAGGACTCTTGTTGATGTCAGTTGTGGCGTGTGTTCTGGAGGAGACCTATTTGGGACTGACTTCAGAGATGAAGCTTGTATTATGGATTGTGAGTGTGGATTACGGATCTTGGATTATATTTGATGAATTTTAATTGATGTTTACTTGTTATAGGAACCGTGTGTATTTTAGAAAGGGGTTAAGTAATTATTTTTGCATTGGGGAAGTCTAAGTTGGCTGACCTAATTGCTTATTGTAAAGTTGTATTAAATAAAGTTGTTTTCTTTTGTGGAAAGTGTGGAAACAGAAAAGTGTGGAAGCTGTGAGCTTTTTTGTGCGAATTCAGTTGGATGTAGAGTAGAGTATGTGATTAAGAGACTTCACTGGAACTGATCAAGTAAAGATAGTTGCTATCAGACAATTCATTGGATTGTATATTTCATATACACTTGTATTTCAGACTGTAAGTCCTGAAGGTGGATTTAACCTTCTTTAGGTAATGTTCCTGGGCAATGAGTCTATTGTTACTCTTGACTCCTAACAAGGACTGTCCTTTAACATGGATCATGTACTTTAATATATTAATAATCTCCTAATGGGGCTAAATCTTTTAGCATGGATACTATACTCTCAGTACACTATTTGTGGGTGCTAATTCTCACTGGGTTTTTACCTTTAACAAGGTCTCCTTGACAACAAAGGATTGTGTTATGGTGTTGTATTTACTGTGTTATCATTTGGATTAAAGTTTGGTTTATAATGTTTAATGTTTAATAATCTGTCACACAACTGATTCATCCCCCTCTCAATTGTGTTGGTGGACTTCTATTCCTAAAAATTTGTATTAGAGCTTCTGGTCATTAGAGAGAAAGATTAACAACTTGAGGTGATCTTGATAATGACATACTAGAGGAAGGATAGTCTGAAGTTTGATCCTGAAAAATTTAACATTTGGAAGAACAAAATCAGGACTCATTTACTATGTTTGGGAATTGACTATTGGATAATTACAAAGAAAGGTGAGACGGTCAAGACTAAAGATGAACTAGATAAATCTACTGATAATGAAAAGATTTTTTTTCTTATAACATGCTAGCAAGAGAAGCACTGATTAGTGTGCTCTCTAAAGGTGAATTCAAAGAGGTTAAAGACTTGGATTTTTCACATAAAATTTGGTCAAGATTCGAAGCATAGTATGAACAAGATAAGTTTACTAAGTAGGAAAAGTTGCAAAACTAGAAGACAAGGATGGAAAATATGAAAATGAAAGATGATGAGAATATTAGAGACAATGTACAGAGAGTTACAGAGGTTTTTAATGGCATTATAAAATCTGGAGGAAAATACAATGAAGATGAAGTGATCACAAAAATTCTAAGATCTTTGAACCCTATCTACAAAACTAAAGTGCAAGCTATAGAGGAGATCATACCTTTGACAACGAACTTCAATAGAGAGATTTTTATTGCAAAATTAACTACTTTTGAGGCAGAAGAACTGGGAGATTCATTTCCTAAGGGTGAGACATCATTCAAGACGAATGTGCATAACAATAGAAAAGTCTTTATCAGGGATTGTGAGCACCATCAATAGTGACTTGCGAGAAGAGCTTGATGAATATGCTGATGACTAGGAAAAGATACATGAAGAAGAAAGGAAGCTAGATGAAATTGTGGCCCTGATCACTATAAGAGAAAAGAGAGGCAAGGGTAAGTTTGAAGGAAATTTATTTCTAAAATGTTTTTCATGCAATAAGATAGATCATTTTGCATCTAGATTTTATACAAGGCTTCCTAAGCTTGAATCTAAGTTTTATAGACCTAAGTATTCCAAGGATAAGGAATGTTACTATGCTAGTGAAGGTGTTTCTGATGATGATACTATTGATTATGATGAGATTTAGTTTATTTCTATCAAGGATGATGAACCTATTCATGAAGAGAGAGCCCTAGTGTCACATGTTCAAAATAAATCTGAATGGGTCATAGACAGTGGTTGTTGACACCATATGACTGGATATAGAAATAAATTTGTTAAGCTAACCAAGTATGATAGTGGTGATGTGAGATTCGGTGACAACACTCCTAAGCTTATCATTGGAGTTGGATATATTTATTTGGATGGAAAGACTAATACTGACAATGTGTTACTTGTTGATGGACTTAAGCATAATTTGTTGAGTGTTGGACAACTGGTGGACAAAGGTTATCAATTAAAATTCATTTATGGGAAATTTTCTATCAGAAGTAAGTCATGAAAATTGATCGCATCTGGTACTAAGTCAAGAGGTAATGTATTTGAATTGAATACATTGAGGCCTCTTGTTTTGTTGCAAAGGTTGATGATAGTTGGTTATGGAATAGAAGATTTTGTTATGTGAATTTTGATAATATTGTGAAGGAAAGTATGACTAATGTTGTTAGAGACCTATAGAAGATTGTGAAACCATCTAACGCCATGTATAGAGAATGTGTAATGGGAAAATAGACTAGAATAATTTTTAAATGTAAATCTTAATCAGCAAAAGGGAAGTTGGATCTAGTGCATACAGATCTGTGTGGTTCTACAAGAATGCGATATTACTATGGTGAAAGGAATTTCATACTTTCTGTTGATGACTTTTCTAAGATGTTGTCGGTTACATATCTTAGAGAGAAATCTGAGGCTTTTGAAAAATTCAAGATATTAAAAGCAAAAGTTGAGAATGAATCAGGTTTAAAGATAAATGTTTAAGATCAGATAGACGTGGAGAGTTTACTTCATACTTTTTCAATACCTACTGTGAAGAGCATGGAATATATAAATAGACATCTTCTCCTGGGACACCACAATAGAATGGGATAGAA
The DNA here is from genome assembly GCA_018584345.1 of Thuja plicata. Classification (NCBI taxonomy): domain Eukaryota; kingdom Viridiplantae; phylum Streptophyta; class Pinopsida; order Cupressales; family Cupressaceae; genus Thuja; species Thuja plicata. The sequence continues at coordinate 856,450 of MU225200.1, forward strand.
GAACGAAGAAATATAACAATATTAGATGTTGCAAGAACTATGTTGCTAGAAGGAAATGTATCACATGTTCATTAGAGAGAATTTTTTGGTACTCCTATTTATACTTTGAACATAATTCAGATTAGAGAAGGTACAAGTAAGACTCCTTATGAATTATGGTTTAATCATACTCCTACTGTGAAATATTTCAGAATATTTGGTAGTAAATGCTATATCAAAAGAGATGATGAGATAGGGAAATTTGATGCTAGAAGTGATGAAGGAAGCTTCCTTGGTCATTCCACTAAGATAAAATCATATAAAGGTTTCAATATGAGATTGAGGAAGATGATTGAAAGTGCTAATGTGAGGATTGATGAAAAGTTCCAGATTCAGGAAAGAATATATGACTGTAACTAGACTACAAAGAACAAGGAGGTTACTACAGATCAAGAAGAACCTCTTGAGATTGATCATGAGATCGAGGTATGTCAAGATGACTCAAATGATCCTACTGAAATTCCTAAGACTCCAAGGTATGTTAAGATGAACCATCCTGAAAATCAAATTATTGGCAATGCAAATAAAGGCATGATGACAAGATCAAGATTAAGAAATGAAATTTGTTTAATTTCTCAAGTTGAACCTAAAACTACTGATGAGGCATATAAAGATGAATCTTGGACTAAATATATGAAGGAAGAATTGGAATAGATAAAGAAAAATTAAACTTGAACTAGTTCCTAGACCTAAAGATAAGAATGTTATAGGAACTAAGTGGGTTTTCATAAACAACATGAATGAAGAAGGAATGGTTGTAAGAAATAAGGCAAGATTGGTTTGTAAAGGCTACTCACAAAAACAAGGCATAGAATTTGAAGAAACATTTGCTCCTGTTTCTAGGCTTGAGGTTGTTTATTTCTTTCTTATGCTATACACAAAGACTTCAAAGTATATCAGGTGGATGTTAAATCTGCATTTCTGAATGGAGATCTAGAGGAGGAAGTATATATTGAAAAATCTGATGGATTTCCTCTAATAGAAGATGATGACATTGTTTTAAAGGTTATGAAGGCTTTGTATGGACTAAAACAAGCACCAAGAGTATGGTATGCAAGATTGGACAAGTATCTACTTCGTCTTGGTTTTAGAAAAGGTAATGCAGACAGTAACTTGTATTTAAGAACTAGTAAAGATGGATTTTAATAGTTGAAGTTTTTGTTGATGATATCATTTTTGGAGGAAATGATGTGATGAGTAAAAATTTCTCTAAAGAAATGGAAAATGACTTTGAGATGTCAATGATTGGTGAGATGAAAATTTTCCTTGGGTTTCAAATTAATCAGAACAAGAATGGTACTTTTATTTCTCAGATCAAGTATCTTAAAGAAATGTTGAAAAAGTTTGGAATGGAAGATTGTAAACCTGTTGGAACACCTATGTTTACTAGTCACAAGCTTACTACTACTGATGAATCTTAGAGTGTTTTTTTAGACAAAGTACAAATCTATGATTGGAGGCCTACAATATATGAGTCACACTAGACCAAATATTTCTAATGTAGTTGGAATTGTGGTAAGATATCAAGAAGATCCTAAAGAAACACACCTTGTTGTTATAAAAAGAATATTTAGATTTCTAAAAGGAACACTGGATTATGGCTTATGGTATAAAAAATCTGATGATTTTTTTTTGCATGCTTATACTGATGTTGATTTGGCAGGAAATGTTGATGACAGAAAGAGTACCAGTGGTGGTGCATTCTTTCTTGGGAAAATATTGATTTCCTGGCTAAGTAAAATGAAGGCTTGTATAACTCAATCTAATGTTGAATCTGAATATGTTGTTGCTACTATAAATTACACACAAATTGTTTGGATGAAGCAAATGATGAAGGACATTGGGATAAATTTTTATGAGGCATTAGTTATCCATTGTGATAACATTAGCACAGTGAATATGTTAAAAAATCTAGTTATGCATTCAAAGACTAAACATATTTCCATTAAGTATCATTTCTTGAGAGACAAGGTTGCAGAGAAGGAGTTTAGATTATAATATATCAGCACAAAGGAGCAAATAGAAGATATATTTATAAAACCTTTTCCAAATTGAGAGCCCCTCCTTGTGAGAACTAAATTGATATAGGAATGCATTATTCCAGTGGCTTTCAGAGCTATATGATTGTTTGGACTTGATGTATGGATCTACTCCTTAGGGGGAGTGATCATAGGAACACTATAGACAACATTTGGGTGATTTTGCACCTGGTTGTTGCAGGCATGAAGATTTGGAAATGCTACACCTTGTAGAGAAAATATTGTCAAAAGTATACTAATGGCACCCTTTTCCATTGTTGTCAAAGGGGGAGAGATTCAATGTGAAAATCCCTACTGTTATAGGGAGAGCTGTGTTGAGGATATTGAGAAGATTGTATTTAGAGAGAGTACTTTTGGGTTGATGGATTTTCCCATTTGTTGTCATAAATTCCAAAGGGGGAAATTGTTGGAATTGGTTTCTGATGTTGTTTTTGGAATTCATGTTTTGTCACTGATGTCAACATATATTTCTATTGGGGTAGGACAGACTAGTTATTATTGTTGCTTAGATGACCAACAAAAGTGTACAAGTACTAGATAGTTGGTTCAGAATTTGTGAAGATGATGATGGGTGCAAGGATGTGTTTTGATTTTATATCTAAGTTTGTGTGGCTTAATATATCAGATTGAGTGAGTTACAAAAGTTTTAGTGAAGACTAGGTATTAGACAGTGACAGTGAACTATGACAAAGTTAGTCTCTGATTTTTGAGGATAACTTGCGTGTGATATGGATTCATGTTATGTGAGCTTGGAGAATGGAAAAATACATGTTGAGGAATGTGTGTTATTATTATTGGGTCACAGGACTCTTGGTGACGTCAGTTGTGGCGTGTGTTCTGGAGGAGACCTATTTGGGGCTGATTTTAGAGAAGGAGCATGTATTATGGATTGCGAGCATGGGTTACAGATCTTGGATTATATTTGATGAATTGTAATTGATGTTTACTTGTTATAGATACAATGTGTATCTTAGCAAAGGTTTAAGTAATTATTTTTTCATTGGGGAAGTCTTAGTTAGACGACCTAATTGCTTATTGTAAATTTGTATAAAAGAAAGTTGTTTTCTTTTGTGGAAAGCGTGGAAACAATGAAGTGTGGAAGTTGTGATCTTTTTTGTGCAAAGTCTACTGGATGTAGAGTAGAGGATGTGATTAAGAGACTTCATTACAATTGATCAAGAAAAGATAGCTGCAATTAGACAGTTCATTGGATTGTATATTTAATATAAACTTGTATTTTGGAGAGTAAGCCTTGAAGGTGGATTTAACCTTCTTTAGGTAGTGTTCCTGGGCAGTGAGCCTAATGTTACTCTTGACTCCTAATAGGGTCTATCCTTTAATAGGGACAATATATTATAATACATTAATAAGCTCTTATTTGGGCTAAATCTTTTAGTAGGGATACTATACTCCCACTACACTATTTGTGGGTGCTAATTCCCAATAGGCTTTTACCTTTAACAGGGTTTCCTCGACAACAAAGGATTGTGTTATGGTGTTTCATTTATTGAGTTATCATTTGGATTAAAGTTTTGGTTTATAATTTTTAATGTTTAATAATTTGTCACACAATTGATTCACCCCCCTCTCAGTTGTGTTGGTGGACTGTTATTCCTAACAAATTCTTGAGTAATTTTACCAAACCTAATTTAGTTTCTTGGAAGTGATTGTATTTTTTTTGCAATGTACTCCTCATTTGAGAACAATTACAACTCACATGTTGTATTAACTCTTCTAAATCAGTCAAACCTAGTGTGAAGAACAATAATCCCATGCATCTGATAATTTCTAATTCATTTATTTGGAAGTATATAGTTTTGTATGGTTTTGATCAAGAAATTTTAAGGATTTAACACCAGAACCATGCATGGAGTATCTTGGGTTTAACATTTGAAAATTAGATTTGCAAAAAGGAGAAGCCATAGATTTGATGAAGGCAAAGGAAGTTCCAACATATAGAGAGAGAAACAGATCTTCCAATAATAAATTTCTTCAAGGGCGTAGAGTACTTAGATTTAATGAAGAACAATGAGTTTTAAGGAAAGAACAAGGGTTTCTTATAAAGAGGACAATGAGTTGCATATAGAGAACATTGAATCTTGATGAAAAGATCAACAATAGTAGAAGGGGTTTTCAATAAAGACCAGTAAGTTTCAAGCATGGACCCATGGTGATAGGTAGGACTTAATGCACATTCATAAAACTCTTTTCTATTTTTATGACTTTCATTATCCTCGAAGAATTTCATGATGATGAAGGAAATGTCATTAAAAACTAGATATATGCACTATCTTGGTGGATTCTCTTGCTCTTTCATAGGATTATTGTTTCTCCCATAATTTTTGTAATATTTAATGATCTCAAGTATGTGTGGTAGTTCTTTGAAACTTACATTGTTCACTTCATTCTATAACAATATCTTCTTGTTCATGAAATTATAAAATTCTTTTACATAAGGTTTCCTTACTTCCTACTATTTATTTAATCTTCATTTTGACTATAGATTAGTGTCATTCAACTTTGATATCATTGCATTTGTATTTCAATCTGATTTATATTGCAATTTCTCCTTCAACCCTACCACAATTTGTTTGAATTGAGATTTAAGACAGACTTCTACGCTCACTAACGTTGGTTCTAGGATTGTCATAATAGCATTTGAAATCACCACCTCAATCTCTTAGTGACTGATTATCACTGTCATTCTCTTTTCTATCCTATCTCTATGAATCATAAAAATTTCTTATGTTTGCACTTGATACCTTGACTCATGAAAGTCACTACCTTTTGTACTTTGATACTTATTCACTGCTACTAGCTTGTATACTATCTATGTTGTGTGATGTTGTAGATCATATTGTGCTCATGATAATAACACTATCCTTTCAACATCATGAATAAACTTCTTATTCTTCCTCTAGAAGTTTTATTGAGCTCATAATCCTTTGATAAGACAAGATCTCTTTTGGATAATATATATTGCATTTCTCCATAGATATGTGTGCCCCTATGAGAATGGGTGGTTTTGGGAATGAGAAAATTTTAGGGAATTAACTTGTACATTCAAAAAACCATACAAATAATTCTACTTAAGAAAACCCCTAGGTTGGGAAGTGATTTCATTGAGCCTGGAAAAAAAATTCAAACTCCCATAAACATAGATGTTTTCATATCAAACAGTAAAAAAACAAAAAAAAACCCATTGTACACTTTCTTTCGCCAGTTTGATCACTTCTATAGCAATGCTAGGGCATCAAATATTAATAGAAAAAACTCTACCATCCGACCTACAGCTTGGAGATATTAATCTGCACTACCAAAACATTCATACAACGAAATTCCATGAATTTTTTAATTGTTATAAAAAGAGTTGCACATTTCTTTCACTCATTGTTTACCCTAGACCAGTGTTATGACAATTTTTACAAAATTATTCATAACTGTTCATCTCTGTGAGAATAACCTAGATGCAATGAGTGCTATGTATTCCATTCATTGTCATGAGAGATGGGTTTTTGTGAACCACTACTCATTAAACATGGGTCAATGAGTTTTGGTGGTACCCTAAATTTTGATAATTTATAAGTCCCAATCCATTATCAAGAGTCAAGTTTCTCCATACTAAAATAATCAAAGGAAGGAAGCTTTATGACACAAATAAATATAACTAACTAATTGAAGCCTTCAAAAAATGCTGGAATTTTGACCTGCTACAAAGATGATGCCGACAGAGGTTAAAGATTGTCAAATTTTAAAAATATAAAAATGACCCAGTTTGGGAAAACAAATTTCCTATCTCTAGTAGAAATATTATCTTTTCACAAGGCATTTTGGATTTTTGACCAAAGCCAAATCCGAAAGTTAGGTAGTTATTTTTTAGTTAGTTATTTGTCTTTTCAAAATAATTTGTAATAAGGGTTGTGTCTTTTCACCTTAAAGAGGTGTGAAATCCACTCAAACACACACACACACACACACACACACACATATAATGTAAAATGTAAAGACAATACAATATAATATAATTTCTCATATTTGGATAGTTTTTAATCAACAAGTATAAACATGGACCTGGATGTACTATTTTTTCAATAGAATAAAGATAAGTCCTTTTTCTTTCACATGTGTAATAGTTTCATTATCATTTTATAATTAGTCCCTCGGATAAACCAATAGAACTTTTTCAAAGTGATAGTTTGATGTGCATGCTTCCTGATCTGATTCTTAGTCTATATTTTCAATTGGTTTTCTCATTTTGTATGGTTAAATTTTGTTGATTGAGGCCTTATTCAATTGGTCTCTCATCTAAGAAGTATTACCCTTTTGAAATATCTCTGAATTTGTTTTAGGTTGCATGTACATTCCATTACACCTTTGAAGTGATAAGTTTTCTTGTAAAACTGTCTCTAAGGTTGAACATAAGATTGGAATGATCTTGACTCTATTGCCCATGGTAGAATAAGGCACCGGTCTAATCATTATTTGGATTATAGTTATTCAGTTCATTGTTTATAGTTTTGCGATATCTTATCTATCTGTTCATTTCAAATTACATACACATTTACTAAACATTCTTTCAATTACTTAAAGTATTTCAGTTTACAGTTCACGATATATTGATTTCAGTTATATTTATTTCAATTTCCTTGCCATACTTGAGAGAGAAGGTTGAAGTGTTTCTTATCTGCTATAAAAAGCCTTGTAACTTGAAGGATAAGTCAAGGTATAGGCCTACCAACCTTGGTTTTGCAGAGCCATAATTGCAGAAGTTCCAACCTAGCTTTGGTTGTGACTTGTTAGTTGGCCAAATCACCTGGGTTTCCCAGCATTGGATTGGCAATTCCATAGGAAAACTAATATGTTGATTTGAGCACCAACAAATTGGCGACTCTGCTGGGCAGTTGTTTAAAAGAACATTTTAGTATTCTACCTAGAAGCTCTGGTGATATATTTAAGACTCTACTGGGAGAAAAAAACTCATAAGATAATAAGTATTTTCTTTCTGATAAGAAGGTGGCGACTCTATTGAAAAAAGCATTTATTCATTGACTCTACTGAGGGAGAAAACTCAGAAGGAGATAGGAAGATATCCTAGAAGGGATGAGAAGTTATCTTTTAATTAGTAATAGAAGATCTATTAAATAATGTTTAAAATTATATTCAAAAGGTTTTTGATTCTCGTTGATACCAGGCCTTTGGATCTTAGAAAGTTTCAATGCAATTCTAATGAATTGTTTTCACAACTTTCGCAAAGGGTTTCCTGAATTTTATGGAGATTATGATGAATCATCTCTTGATCATTTGGATTCTTTTCATATATCCCTTCATAATTATGAGGTCCATACAGAAGAGGATGTCATGAAGCTATTTGCATGGTCATTTAAAAATAATGCACAAGAAGAATATGAATCATTATCTACGTAGTCCATCTCATCATGGAGGCAGTTTGAGCAGTAGTTTCTTGATATATTTCATGATGCCAGTGGTGAAGAAGAAAACAAGTGTTATGAAAAAACATGTGCTATGAACAGGAAAGAGAACCAAATTATATTTTGGAGGAAGAATCTTACATGTCCCCTTTTGATACATTCTTAAGTTTGGAAAGATATAAAGGTGAACCTGCACTAGATTTGTTCATGAGAATGATAAAGATCTATCAGGAAATACCTTCAGATATCAGGCCTCTAGGAAGGGAATTAATGGATAAATTTTGTGAGTTAGGAATCTACCATGATTCTCAACTCTTATTTTTTCTTGAGAAAATATGTGAGGTATTGAGGGAAGAAAAGAATGATGACATAGAGGAATAAAATTTGGGTCAAGTTGAAGAAGAATCTATACATGATGAGATGTGTATGGAAATAGGTATCAATGAAGATGATGATGAGGAAGAAGATCTTCTCAGTATAGAAGAAATATCATATTTACTAGACATGGAATATCAAAAACATGTTGAGAAGAGTGGTCAAATTTTTTTCTCAATGCACCATGATAAGCAGTTTGATGGATCAATACATACTTAGGGGGTACTAGATGAAGAAGATGATAAATTTCAGGAATCAAATAATGAAGATGAAATATAACAACATACAACATATGAACACAAAGAAATTTCAGATGGAAGATCTCATGGAGATATACCCAAGTTCTCTATATCCTTGAATCCATTATTTGAAGAATATTTTCTATGCAATCAAGTCCATCAACATCATGATAAAGACAATGGGCCTAGTGATCATTTTGAAGATGATGGAACTCAAAATATGTATGGGGAAATGCATTCAGAAAGTGAGACATGCATTATTTCATCCTATGAGTAGAAGTTTTATCAAAAATGTGAAGATGAGATGGAATCAAACAAACATAATGAAGAGAATGTGTTGAAGATTAGTTCTAAAAATTATTCGGGTATCCTATCTGATCAAATTCTTGATAAGAAGGAAGTTATTGAATGTGAGTTATCTCCAAATCCTTTTGGTGAAGAGAAACAACATATTGAGTATAGGGAAGATTGTGTACATAAAGGCATCCAAGAAGAAGAGCTTAATATAGTTACTTGTAGGGTTGATCAAATGCATGGGGATCTTCTATTTAGCAAGAACTACAGTTCACCTACTAACTTTTCTAAGGGTAAACAAAATTCAAAGCGTGCTAATAAAGCAATGAATGTTATCCATGAGAATGGTGGCATCATATTCCAGAGATCCAAAGTATTACATGATCAGAATTATGTGTTTGATAGAGGAAAGTAGTAGTGCTCACTTTTTTTCTTTTTTTTTTTGGGGGGGGGGGGCTGGGGCCACCCAATTTAACTTTACATTAGATTAAGTGTGGATTCTTGGTCTACTTCTCCAGAGATAGATGGAATCTCGCTATGCTCATAGGGAGCATACGTCCCCAGAAAGAGCCACTGGTGGTACCCTAAATTTTGATAATTTATAAGTCCCAGTCCATTATCAAGAATCAAGTCTCTCCATACTAAAATAATCAAAGGAAGGAAGCTTTATGACACAAATAAATAGAACTAACTAATCGAAGCCTTCAAAAAATGCTGAAATTTCAACCTGCTACAAAGATTATGCCGACAGACATTGAAGATTTTCAAATTTTAAAAATATAAAATTGACCCAGTTTGGGAAATTAAATTTCCTATCTCTAACATAAATATTAGCTTTTCACAAGGAGTTTTGGATTTTTGACCAAATCCAAATCCGAAAGTTAGGTAGTTATTTTTGAGTTAGTGATTTGTTTTTTCAAAATAATTTGTAATAAGGGTTGTGTCTTTTCACCTTAAAGAGGTGTGAAATCCACTCAAAAACATATATATACATAATGTAAAATGTAAAGACAATACAATATAATACAATTTCACATATTTGGATAGTTTTTAATCAACAAGTATAAACATGGACCTGGATGTACTATTTTTTCAAAAATCAATAAAGATAAGTCCCTTTTCTTTCACATGTGTAATAGTTTCATTATCATTTTACAATTAGTCCCTTAGATAAACCAATAGAACTTCTTCAAAGTGATAGTTTGATGTGCATGGTTCTTGATTTGATTCTTAGTCTATTTTTTCAATTGGTTTTCTCATTTTGCATGGTTAAATTTTGTTGATTGAGGCCTTAGTCAATTGGTCTGTCATCTGAGAAGCATTACCCTTTTGAAATATCTCTGAATTTGTTTTAGGTTGCATGTACGTTCCATAACACCTTTGAAGTGATAAGTTTTCTTGTAAAATTGTCTCTGAGGTTGAACATAAGATTGGAATGATCTTGACTCTATTGTCCATGGTAGAATAAGGCACTGGTCTAATCATTATTTGGATTATAGTTATTCAATTCATTGTTTATAGTTTTGTGATATCTTATCTATCTGTTCAGTTCAAATTACATACACATTTACTAAACATTCTTTCAATTACTTAAAGTATTTCAGTTTACAGTTCATGATATATTGATTTCAGTTATATTTATTTCAAGTTCCTTGACATACTTGAGAGAGAAGGTTGAAGTATTTCTTATCTGCTATAAAAAGCCTTGTAACTTGAAGGATAAGTCAAGGTATAGGTCTACCAACCTTGTTTTTGTATAGCCATAATTGCAGAAGTTCCAACCTAGCTTTGGTTGTGACTTGTTAGTTGGCCAAATCACTTGGGTTTCGTAGCATTGGATTGGCAATTCCATAGGATATCCAATCTGTTGATTTGAGCACCAACAAATTGGCGACTCTGTTTGGGAGTTGTTTAAAAGAAAATTTTAGTATTCTACCTAGAAGCTCTGGTGATATATTTAAGACTCTACTGGGAGAAAAGAACTCAGAAGATAATAAGTATTTTTCTTCTGATAAGAAGGTGGCGACTCTATTGAACAAAGAATTTATTCATTGACTCTACTGAGGGAGAAAACTCAGAAGGAGATAGGAAGATATCCTAGAAGGGATGATAAATTATATTTTAATTAGTAATAGAAGATATATTACATAATGTTTAAAATTATATTCAAAAATTTTTTGATTCCCGTTGATACCAGGCCTTTGGATCTTAGAAAGTTTCAATGCAACTCTAATGAATTGTTTTCACAACTTTCACAAAGGGTTCCTAAATTTTATGGAGATTATGATGAATCATCTCTTGATCATTTGGATGCTTTTCATATATTCCTTCATAATTATGATGTCCATACAGAAGAGGATGCCATGAAGCTATTTTTATGGTCATTAAAAAATAACGCACAAGAAGAATATGAATCATTACCTACGTAGTCCATCTCATCATGGAGATAGTTTGAGCAGTGGTTTCTTGATATATTTCATGATGCCAGTGGTGAAGAAGAAAACATGTGTTATGAACAAAATATGTGTTATGAACAGGAAAGAGAACCAAATTATATTTTGGAGGAAGAATCTTACATGTCCCCTTTGGATACATTCTTAAGTTTGGAAAGATATAAAGGTGAACCTGCACTAGATTTGTTCATGAGAATGATAAAGATCTATCAGGAAATACCTTCATATATCAAGCCTCTAAGAAGGGAATTAATCGATGAACTTTGTGAGTTAGGAATCTACCATGATTCTCAACTCTTAGTTTTTCTTGAGAAAATATGTGAGGTATTGAGGGAAGAAAAGAATGATGACATAGAGGAAGAAAATTTGGATCAAGTTGAAGAAGAATTTGTACATGATGAGATGTGTATGGAAATAGGTATCAATGGTGATGATGATGAGGAAGAAGATCTTCTCAGTATAGAAGAAATATCATATTTAATTGACATGGAATATCAAAAACATGTTGAGAAGAGTGGTCAAATTTTTTTCTCAATGCACCATGATAAGCAATTTGATGGATCAGTACATACTCAGGGGGTACTAGATGAAGAAAATGATAAATTTCAGGAATCAAATAATGAAGATGAAATAGAACAACATACAACATATGAACACAAAGAAGTTTCAGATGAAAGATCTCATGGAGATATGCCCAAGTTCTCTATGTCCTTGAATCTATTATTTGAAGAATTTTTTCTATGCAATCAAGTCCATAAACATCATGATAAAGACAATGGGACTAGTGATCATTTTGAAGATGATGGAACTCAAAATATGTATGGGGAAGTGCATTCAGAAAGTGAGACATGCATTATTTCATCCTATGAGCAGAAGTTGTATCAAAAATGTGAAGATGAGATGGAATCAAACAAACATAATGAAGAGAATGTGTTGAAGATTTGTTCTGAAAATTATCCGAGTATCCTATCTGATCAAATTCTTGATAAGAAGGAAGTTCTTGAATGTGATTTATCTCCAAATCCTTTTTGTGAAGAGAAACAACATATTGAGTATAGGGAAGATTGTGTACATAAAGGCATCCTAGCAGAAGAGCTTAATCTAGTTACTTGTAGGGTTGATCAAATGCATGGGGATCTTCTATTTAGCAAGAACTATAGTGCACCTGCTAAATTTTCTAAGGATAAACAAAATTCAAAGCGTGCTAATAAAGCAATGAATGTTATCCATGAGAATGGTGGCATCGTATTCTGGAGATCCAAAGTATTACATGATCAGAATTATGTGTTTGATAGAGGAAAGTAGCAGTGCTCACTTTTTTTTTTTTAGGGGGGGGGGCTGGGGCCACCCAATTTCACTTTGCATCAGATTGAGTGTGGATTCTTGGTCTACTTCTCCAGAGATAGATAGAATCTCGCTATGCTCATAGGGAGCATATGTCCCCAGAAAGAGCCACTAGTGGTACCCTAAATTTTGATAATTTATAAGTCCCAATCCATTATCAAGAATCAAGTCTCTCCATACTAAAATAATCAAAGGAAGGAAGCTTTATGACACAAATAAATAGAACTAACTAATCGAAGCCTTCAAAAAATGTTGGAATTTTGACCTTCTACAAAGATGATGCTGACAGAGGTTGAAGATTGTCGAATTTTAAAAATATAAAAATGACCCATTTCGGGAAATCAAATTTCATATCTCTAGCAGAAATATTAGCTTTTCATGAGGAGTTTTGGATTTTTGACCAAAGCCAAATCCGAAAGTTAGGTAGTTATTTGTTTTTTCAAAATAATTTGTAATAAGGGTTGTGTATTTTCACCTTAAAGAGGTGTGAAATCCTCTCAAAAACATATATATACATAATATAAAATGTAAAGACAATACAATATAACAGAATTTCACATATTTGGATAGTTTTTAATCAACAAGTATAAACATGGACCTAGATGTACTATTTTTTCAAAAATCAATAAAGATAAGTCCTTTTTCTTTCACATGTGCAATAGTTTCATTATCATTTTACAATTAGTCCCTTGGATAAACCAATAGAACTTCTTCAAAGTGATAGTTTGATGCACGCATGCTTCCTGTTTTGATTCTTAGTCTATATTTTCAATTGGTTTTCTCATTTTACATGGTTAAATTTTGTTGATTGAGGCCTTAGTCAATTGGTCTATCATCTGAGAAGTATTACCCTTTTGAAATATCTCTAAATTTGTTTTAGGTTGCTTGTACATTCCATAGCACCTTTGAAGTGATAAGTTTTCTTGTAAAACTGTCTCTGAGGTTGAACATATGATTGGAATGATCTTGACTCTATTGCCCATGGTAGAATAAGGCATTGGTCTAATAATTATTTGGATTATAGTTATTCAGCTCATTGTTTATAGTTTTGTGATATCTTATCTATCTGTTCATTTCAAATTACATACACATTTACTAAAAATTCTTTCAATTACTTAAAGTATTTCAGTTTATAGTTCATGATGTATAGTCAGAAAATGGAAGCACTTCCATTGTAGACATGTTTATCCTTCTGAGTAAGTGGTTTGGGGTCATGGAAAGCACCTTGAATGGGTTCCTAATCTTGACATGGCTTCCCCCTATTCTGTCCCTCTTTCCACTCCTATTTAGCCTGATTTTTGCATTCTGGACTGCAGACTGGTGATTTTGGGCTTCAAGGTCAGGGTCAACCTTTTAGGTCTATGTCAACCTCAACCTTGACCTAGGTTAGGGCCGACCTTGACCCTGACCTAGGTCAGGGTCGACCTCAACCATGACCTAGGTTTCAGATCCCGGGGTCTCACAGATTTTGGAGGTCGACCTTTGCAAAAAGTATTTCCCACTTCCGGGTCAGTTGTTTCGGGTTTCGAAGCGTTGATTCCTAAATTATATTTAATATAGGTCCTCTCCTAGGGGTAAAGGATTTAATGGGAATTTAATCCTCCTATGTAGGCCTCCTTAGAAGATTGTACCCTAATTCCATATAAAAGGGAAGCTTTCCCTCTCATTTTCTCTAACCATCATCAAGCAAAATGAAGTCTTCTAATCGTGATCAAGCATTCAAGAAAGATTTCAAGCAAGCATTCATTCATTCAAGTATCCATTTTCATGAAGGAGATCCATTGGAGGCCATTGAAGGATTGAAGCTACAAAGTGCCCTTTTGGTGATCTCTCCATCCACCTTCTTCCAAGCCTATTCCAAATTCAAGAACTCATTCAAGACTTGGTGTTGGAGATCTATTAGCAAGAGATTGAAGACATCATACCTTTCTACATTCCACATTTTGAGGTGTACTTGTGGATTCAAGGATTTGAATCCACCACAAGGACTTTCACAAGTAAGGTGAATTTATGCATTTGCTTTGTTTACTTCTGTAATTTCAATTATATATTTGAGGTTAATTCCAAAAATGGGGTTTGACCAAGGAAAACCCCTCCCCCACAATAAACAATCTCCTTTTTCTTACAGGTACAGGTGCTGAATAGTGGATTTGAACCCAAATCTGGATACCCTTTTCGGCAAACTTTTGGGATCCGTGAACAGAGTCACTTTCAGATCTGTACAGGTCAGGGTCGACATTATTGGGTCAGGATTGATATTTTTGGGTCAAGGTCAACCTTTTTCATAAGACAACATCGAAACGGAAAATGATTTCTGGGTTTTGTTCGTCTCTGTGTTCCAGTTTGGGATCAACTATCAGTCTTTCTAGAAACTCAATACAGACCTCAGAAAACAACATTCTTTGATCTATAATATTTCAAGGTTAGTGTTTTTCTCCTATTTCTTGAATTACTGTCATATATCATTTCTATACATAGTTAACAGAATTTAAGGTATCTATGTTGTTATTCTCCTTTCCAAATAGTTGAATCATTTGTGCATTAGCCCTTACTTGGGGTTGATCAACTTGGATCTCCCATTTGTGCATTTTAGGATAAAGGGAATATCTTATCTTCTCCTTAATCACAATTGCAATACTTAATCAATACAATTCAATTAGGGTTAAGGAATTCAATACATTCTAGGCAACTTCAAGGATAATTTACACATCGACAACATACAATATTTTCTTCTTTACATTTTCCATCCAAAACCCATCCATCATTATAAACCTCCATTTATATATTGTACATTTTGGTGAATCCGTGATAGACAACTCTTTCTTTTTGGTGTTATATTTACATTGTTTATGCTAGATCTTGCATTTTGTTTCAAATTACATTTAAATTCAATTAATCAAAGTTTTGTGTTAGTTCATTGGCATTGTATTGGTGTATGAGCTTTACCACATCTAGTCCTACTTATAGTATCCTGGTTAGAAGAAGCCGTAGACTTATGGGTTCCTTTGATCCCGAGTCTTCCTCTCCTTGTCTTAGGATCCCAGATGACAATTTGATAACTCATGATTCCAATCCTTCCATGGAGCATAACTCTTCTCACTCTTCACATGATGAAGATGATGCTTTAAGAGTTCCTCCTGAACAAGTGCAAAATCTTTCAACCAAACTTGATAAAATGGGAAATTGGCTTATCCAAGAAAACCATAATCAATATTCTATCCAAGCGATAGAGGCTCTTAAGAAAGTTCTCACTAATAATGATCAAGGTTTTAATTTCTTACGTAGTATTACTCATCTTGTGAATTTGAATGTTAAACCTTTAGCTCATGAAGCTCAAGGGTTAGGATTCACACCTATTGTCACTAGTGTAGAACCTTCTTCTGTTCCTCTACCTAGAATTCCTACTTACACTCCTCCTTTAATAACAACTTCTCTCCCAAGTGCACCTATTCCTGTGAGTGCTTCACCGGTATCTTTACCTACCTCACAACCTTCATATCATAGTGTTCCTTTTACTTATACTAATCCTCTTCCAACTGTGGTTCCTAATGTTCCACTAGTTGTGTCTTCTATTCCTGCTACTTCTTACACTTTTCCTAGTGTTCCTAATATTGCTATGCCACCTGTTTCTTCTAATGATTCTACAATTATTAGTTTGGCTCAAACTGTGCCATCTTTACAACAACAACTTGCATCTTTAACTCAATCTAAATTTAGCATTCCTACATGTGATATGGGTAGTCCTTTATCTCTAGATA
>MU225200.1:895218-906198 GCA_018584345.1 Thuja plicata
AGTTAAATTTACAAAGTAACATATCATTTATAAAACCTACCGTAACATGTCATTTTTTGTTTGACATTTTTTGTCACAACTAAAGAGTTCTCACCACGAGAAAATAGAGTGACCATTTTCTATCAAACCCATATGTGCAAATATAAAAATTAAGTACAACATCTCCAATTTTTTTGTAGATATACACATTAAGGATCATGTCAGATAAATCAAGGGAATTCGATCAAAATAGAGAGACAATCGCTAGATTGTTGTCTAACTTTCAAAGAGAAGGCGATGACAAATGTTATTGTCCATGCAAGAGTTGTAACGACTTAAATATGAGAAGAATCAAAATCAAAATAGCAAAGAGACATTGTAGGGACAATGGTCACATTGAAGGGGGGTTTGATTATCATCATTTTTATATAGGTCGATCTCCCCAGTGTCATACGTGATATGGACCACCACATCTTAGAGGAACATGGGGGTGTGAGTATAGAGGAACATGGAGGAGTGATTATTGAAGATGAAGATCATGATCCCATGGAAGATGATGATCATGCGCCAGAAAATACATTTGAAGATGATGGTATGAATGCATTGATCATTGACACATTTGGTACTGGTGTTGTTGATGATGATGATGATTATGATGAGGATGAAATTGATGTCATCCATGATATACCTCTACTTCAGAAGGAAAACATGACCCATTACGAAGGCTCCCAATCTACTCTTCTCTCTATTGTATTTTTGTTGGTGAATTTGAAGGTTATGAATGGTTTATCCAACATAGCAATGTCACGTATGCTAAGGTTTTTCATATATGTCATTATAGTTTATAAAAGGTGAAACATGTACCATTAATATTGTTTATAGTAACGAATTATATTTTTTGTTGTATATTGATAGGTGAGTGTATGTTACCACCATCAAATGTTCTCCCTCGCTCATACCGAGAATTATGTGCCACTATGAAACATATTGGAATGGAGTATCAAGCAATAGATTCTTGTCCCGAAGATCATATTATTTATCATAAAGAACAAAAAAATGCAATAGAATGCCCTGAATGCCATATAAGCAGATATCAAGATGATAAAATGACATAAAATGTGCCTCGCAAGGTTTTTCGTTACATCCCCATTATTCCACGTCTGAAATGATTATTCAGGTGCAATAGCTTGGCACAATTTATGGATTACCATGCATGTGGCAGGAGTCGAGATGACATTATTTGAATGCCTACGGATGGTTCATCATTTATGGACATAGAGGAAAAGTGGCCACACTTTAAAGAAGAACCTCAAAATCTCAGGCTTTCTCTGGCAGCAGACGATGTCAATCTATATGGAGAGATGAGATCTGTTTACTCGGTGTGGCCTATTTTTGTTATCAAAAATAACCTTCCTCCATGGATGTCAATAAAGAGGGAGCACATTATGTTGGCAATGATTTTTCTAAATATTTTATTATTTTATAGTTATCTACATGTAATTATAAGTCTTGGAGTGAAATGGCTAGAATAATTATTTGATGTTGTTGTTAATTCAACTAGGTAAGTACAAAGTGAAAGATATGAATGTATATATTGCGCCTCTTATTGACTAGTTGTTGGTGTTATGGAATGGTTTCACTATGTATGACATCTCTAGACCAATTGGACAAAGACAATTTCAATTCCATGCAATGCTTGTGTAGAAAATTTATGATGCTCCAGGGTTGACACATTTCTATGGTATGTTATGGTGAATTCTAGTTGTACATGATAATTCTAATTCTAAAAATTAACATATTTAATCCAATTGTATCGTTATCTTCTAGGTCTTCAAACAAAGGGAAAATTTTCATGTCCAATGTGTGGTCCAAAGATGAAATCTCATCATTCCAAAAGTTTAAGAAAGCAGGTGTTTGATGAGTATAGGCACTTCCTCCCCAGAAATCATAAGTATCAAAGTGCGAAAAACATCTTTTCAATGGGAAAGAAGAGACTCCATCAAAGCCCCGAAGAATGACACATCACCTATGGCAGTTGGAATATAATAGAATTTGAGGTAATCCTTCCAACTAATGGTTGATGTTTGAAAATTATATATTTTGATTGTGTTTTGTTGGCTAATTATGTAGTTGATGATCTTGAAGGTTGCGAAGGCATCACTGACCAGATTCCAAAGGGACTAAAATGTTATCCCAGAGAATTTAGTAGGCTTCCCTACTGTGAACAACTACAAATTGTGCATTTGTTTGATATTATGCATATTGAAAAGAATGTAACAGAGACACTGTGGAAAATATTGGATGGAAGGTGTGACAAAGAAAAACTTTGCAAAATTTATAGTGACATTCATGATTCCAATCATGCAATGAAAAATATCATTGAATCAAATAAAAATGGAGACTGGATTAATGCAAGTGCTCTTCCTTGGTTATTAACAGAGCAACAAAGTAATGTCATAAAAGAATTCATACAAAAAATTTAATTTCCTATAGGATTTGTTGTGAATATAAGCAATCTCATATCAAAGAAATGTGATTTTGGGTCAGGGATGAAAATGCATGATTGACATACCTTCATCAAGGTAAGTCACAATTTTTTGTATTTACAATATATTTGTGTAACTGCATTCAATTTTCAATGTATGAAATGATCAGTTGACAATTGTTGTAGTATTTGCTACCCCTATCGCTCCTAGAGAACTTTGACAATAATATCAAACAATTGTTATATAATCTTGGAAAAACAATTGATATATAATCTTGGAAAATACATGAATTAAGTAGTGATATTTGTTCAATATATCAAACAATAATATCAAACAATTAATATATTGTAAAGTCTCGTATTTATATATTTTTGTGTCTTGAATCTCTTGTAGATGGTTGTCATCTAAAGAAATCCATAAAGAAGATATAAAATATTGGAAGAAAATAATTCCTCGTCTAATGTGTGAAATGCAAAAGTGTTTACCTTCAACTTTTTTCAATGCACAAGAAGTACACTAACTCATACACCAAGTTGAGGAGATTGAATTGTGTGGACCTGTACAGACTAGGTTAATGTGGATGGTTGAGAGACACTTGAAATTTTTGAAGGGTTTGGTATGACAAAGAGCATGTCCTGAGGGTTTTATGTTTGAGGGATATATGGTATACCAGATGATGCTGCACATTACTCAATATCTTCCTAATCTTGCAGCAAAGACCCATATAGATTGCATTTGGGATCTCGACTTTATTAAAAAATTTGAAGGGGAGTACTTGGTGGTCAACGGTAGATTTAGGAAACTAAAAGGTAATAAATTATGAGATGTTATTGTTGTTAATTAATTCTTAATCTTCAAAATAAATTTGTTGTAAGTCAGCTATTTACTTTTGTACAGTTTCTAAAGAGTGGGATGCAATACATTCATTTATTGCAAACAATCAAGATTGGATGATGGTATGGATTGAATGATGTCAAAATTATGGTCATAGATTAACATGAGAATCTGTGTCTTCATTGGTTATACAAACTCATTGTAATGGAGATCCCAATGTTACACAAAAGGAATTAGATTTAGCATATGGTTTAAGAGATCACTAGGTACTGATATATTTGTTAATCAACCATATGTTTTTCAAAGCGTGATGCAATTATTTATACATGTTTGACATTATTGTAGGTGAAACACCACAAGGCTATGTTATGCAGTGGTTATAAATTTTGTATCAAAAATTTGGATGACACGAAGAGAACTTGTGATTCTGAGATAACTGCAGTCTTCTAGGTGACCAATATTTCATCTAGAAACAACTTACATCCTCGAGAATCACAAAATAGATACTATCGTATTCTGGTTGATATAATTGACTACGACTTTAATTCTTTCAAATTAGTTCTCTTCATCGTGAAATGGTACAGACCATGACTCAATCAAAAGGATCCTGATAGAACTATTATTGAACATGATAATGGATTTCCAATGATTAATACAAGGTTGTTTAAGCTAGTTGGGGAAGAGCCCTATGTTCTTCCAAGCCAATGTGAGAAGGTATTTTACTCAGAGGTTCCACATAAACTGGGTTGGTCATTTTTTGTTGGACACGATCCAATAGGAAGGCTAATAAAGTATAATGTGATGGAAGAAGAAGATATCGAGGAAGAGGAAGAAGTGGAAGCTGATGTAGTGATGATCACGATCGAGAGTTAGTCGAAGAAGAATATGAAGAAGAAGATGATGATGATGCTTCTATTGATCACGATGATGACGACGACGATGACGATGATGATGATGATGATGATGATGATGATGATGATGATGATGAGGATGATTATGATGATGATGATGATATTGATGACGATGAAAATAATGATAGTGGTGGTGATGATGTTGTTGATGACAATGATCTTGATGATGAGATGGATGAAGAAGAATATCAATGACATGAATGAAATGTACAATTATGCTTGATATTTGACATGTTTTAACGATTGTTTTAGGTTGAAATCTGTACTTTTTCCACTAATATGCTTAGGGTTTCATATTAATGGCATTTTTGGTTTTAGCATGAATATCTAACTACTCTTATTCACCTTGTTTTATATGTCCTACTTATAGCTTTGATCTTTTGTTAAGAGAAATTTCATTCTAAAAGAGTGTATTTAATCTCTATATGCTTAAACAACCTCACTAGTTAAGATTATTCTTTTTTATAGTAGGCATGACAAGAATCAAATCACTTGAAAGACACCAATATTTAGACATGCACAAATTAGAGATGTGATTAAGCAAATTACCTTTCTTTATCATTTTCTGGGGTATTTTTGTATATCAATGCATTTAATTTAAATACTATCTTATGAGATTTGCTTCTGATAATTTTCTATTTCCTTGCACATCAATGATGTTAAATCACAGGGGATTCTCTTTGTTCCCTACAATGGAGTGAGCTAATTCTGAAAGTATAAATAGATAATTTTAACAATGTACAATGTCCTTCACAAGATGTAATAAAAACACTGGCAAGGCACGAGAACTGTTTGACGAAATTCCACAATAGTGGTGTCTTATGCAATGATGAGATGTTCAGTTATATGCAATGTTGAGATATTCAAAATATTGTAGGATAAATAGATAATTCTAACAATGTATAATTTCCTTCACAAGATGTAATAAAAACTATGGAGTGAACTATGTTTGTCTTATTATATAACTATTATCTTTTGTTAGGTATCTCACACACTCTCATGGATTGTCAGGTATAAGTCAATACACCCATAGAGATTAATGTATTTTATCATTTGTAAAATATCTCTCTCATTTTCACCTATCTCTCTCATTTTATGAAGTGCAGGTACCAGTGAATAGGTATTTGTTAGATTTGTCTTCCTCGAGCGAGGAAAATATAGGAATGGAAGAAGAAAGTGAGACATTTAGTATGTCTAAATCAAGGAGATCGACTCGAGGTCAAAAGATCAGAAAGAAATTCAATAAATGCATAGAATTTTTCCTTTCTCAAGGTGGTTTGTCTTCTTAAGATGATGAGAGAAAAGTTGACTCTGAGGTGCCCTTTAGGTACAAACATCTACAGAAACAATGGGTCCCCAATGAACTTCCTTCAATAAATACTAATTTTTGTGTTAGAGAGAGGATATATTGCATAGCACCATAGATTCATTACATGGTTTGGGCCTATTTTCTATGGATGGCATAAAGGTATCTTACAACAAAGCTATCAAATTGATGGAGTATGTCAGACCTTGTTATGATTACAATAGTTGAGTGCAGATTGTTAGATAGAAAAAAAAGTATGTGTAGGTATGCACTCGCAACAAATTATATACAACAAAAATTCAGCGAACAAAGTAAAATAGTAGCTATATACTTTGACGAAAGGCCAAAAGCATCAGGAAATATTTCAGGTTTTATAAACAGTACATGACCTGCGTCAACTAAGAAGCAACACAATTGCATATCTGAGGTGCACGAGGGAAATCGTGTATTTTCATGTGCGATCAAATCAATACGTGGAGACGAAGAGATTATTATCGATTACAATTTGAATCCCATAGATACAAAAAAACCCACTATCATTGATGAGGTGGTATGCACTATGTACCATTTAAAATTGTTTAAAAATTAAAAAACTATCTCTTCTTTTAATTGAAGCATTCTGATAATTGTCTATTATTCAACGTAACTTAGAATAAGAAAACATGTGTTTTAACATGTCTCAATGATTTTCTTTTGAAATACAGGGCTATAGTATGGATCAAAAACCACACAATACGCATGGCGATGATGGTTCTCATGGTACTTATTCTTCCTGATAGGTAAAACTCATTGTTGTTGTACAAATGCATATATAAGAAAAATGTTAATGCGTATTTTGTGTTATGTTTTATTCTTCACTACTATTTTGGATTGCTTTTAAATAAAGTGCTAATAATATTGTTCTCATAAATGAGTGGTGTTCAAAAAAAGGGAAAGGAACAAGTAGTCCATGAGGAGCCGCATGATGAGCAGGATCCATTCATTGTTGATTTTTCATCAGATGTTGATCCTGTGGTTGCACTGCAAAAGGTCCTTTGTTAGATTTCAAGAGAGTTAACTCGATTGGCAGATATTCAACCCAAGACTCCTAAAATACTGATGAGAGGAGATGAGTTGGCTCACCGTGTTCAGACTTATACAGTAAATATTAATGTAGTTTTTAATTATAACAAAAGTTCAATAATGGTTTTTATAGTATACTCTTTTATTTATGTCATTAACTAAAATAAATATGTGTTATTTTTACAGAGGATGCAAAAACCATTAAAGGGCCATGCCCCAGATGCAGATACTTTAGGTGGTTCAAGTAGATCGCATGTTCTATCTGCCACTTGTGTTTTGCTTGAACAATATTTTTTTTAATAGCTCTAACAATCTTGTCCATGGTTGTCCATATTTTTTTATGCTCTAACAATCTTATTTTTCAGTACCTACTATTGATCCTATGTTGAGTACGTCACCTACTACAAGGATTAGAATCACAGTGGTACTATCGCCTGCATTATCAGAAACACATAGCATGGCCATAGATGCGATGACAACACTTATTATTGGTAAGTAGATTCCTCTTTTTCTCTCTCATTTATCATGTGTTTATTTCACTTGAACTATTCTTTCTTAGGGGGAATTTTGTAATATTGGATTCATTTAATGTAGGATGTGATGAGGAAATTCCTGGATGTACTCATGTTAGATGTATGAGAACAATAGAGAATTGTGATCAATTTCTCGTGAACATTGAAGATGGACTTCCCGTGAGAGTAGCCTAGGTTCCAAGTACTTTAAAGATTGATCCTTTCTTTTACTATACAATCTTATACTCATAATGTAATGGAATAACCCCATGTGCAGTCCCTTGCAATAACTAATAATCCCATTATTATTTTGTAGGGAATAATCTATTTTATGAAAAACTTAATGATGAATGTTTGCGCATTTTTAAGCAGACCGTACACACATGGTATCATATTTTTATTTCATTGCTAGATCAATTATCCTTTCATCTCTTTCTTCAAGTATATTAAAAGGTAGCTTCACTTTATTTATGAATCTAACAATTTTTTTTTCTTAAAAGGTGGCAATTACAAGATAAAGAGTTAAAGGATAAACTCATTGACTCTATGATAAAACTTTTTGGACCCAACGTGTTTCAAAGACTTAGGCTCCTTGAGAAAGTGGGCCAAACTTTGAAGTATATTAGGGACAACTACAGGTCCCAAATAGAACACAACCCTTATTATGAGTGACCCCCCTATGTTCCTATTAATGAGTGGGAGAATCTTAAAAGGGATGCACTTAAGAGATGCGCAATACATGGTGGACAAATAATATCACCCAAGGAAAGAAGGTACGTGATAATCTTAATAATGAAATTATGTACTATTTACTCTTTATACTTATGTGATCTAACATATTTCAAACATCACATAAGTTTCCTGACACATCAAAGGCAACAGAAGCAAGAAAAAAAAAAGCACAAGCAATACAAGCTTGGATCGAGTGGATATTCAAAACTTGCTGCACAAATTGTAAGTAATAGTAAATGAAATACTGTATGCAAATATTTATAAATTGTAATCAATTTAGTTATGATGAAATTCACTACAATAAAAATTCATGATACCAAGAAAAAATGTAGGGCTTGGAGTTCAAACAAAAGATTTCAAAAGAGGACGAGAAAGTAGGCTACAAACAAGGCTATACAGTCGTGGCTGAACGATTCTGATCAATGAGTGCGCAAGGTTCTTCTGGTGGATCTGTCGATCAGGTAAATAAGCCAATTGATTTATTTCAAGTTGAATACTTTACAAATTACTATATTTGATGTTAAGTTCCAACATAAAGTGAATATATTTGTTTTAAGTAAGGAAACAATGATTATATATTCATTTAAAACTTTAAAGTGAATATATTTATATGTAATAAACTAAATGATTAACATTTTTTAGTATTTTTCTTATATTTGTATGTATATATTATCTATAAATGCACTAATTATTTACATTGGAATGCAGCCTGCCGATCTTGAAACACCATCTGAGAATGACGAAGGCGTCAATTCAAATGTGCATTGTAGTACTCAAGGTATACATTTTCTATTCAAATTTTGATTATTGATTTATTAATACAAGTAAACATTTTAAATTGAATTTGGCGTAGTAATAAAAATTTAATTATAATGTGTTGGGATTAATAAAAAAATTTGTATTGCAATTGCAGGAGATGTAGAGGTTTTTCCCGATGAGTGTGCTGAGGTTCGAGCCATCGGGAAAGAAGATGTGGTTGGACAAGGTAAAGAGCATCACGTTTATGTTTTTTAAAGTACTAAAATTCTTGTAACAATTATGATAATATATTTTTAAATTAACCCCAATTATGATAATATGTTTTTAATTTAACCCTTTTATTTGTTATTGCAGAGGACCCACCTTTACAAAGGACAGTGAGATCACATGCATGGGCAAGAAGAAATGACAATGCCAAGATGGATATGCCTCTGCAACAATATAGGGAAGCAGAAAAATAGAAAAAGCCAAAAAAGAAATGATTCTCATTTATGCAACTTATTTGATAATGACTGATGTTTATGTCTCCATGTTTTAATATTATGTGTTAATGAATGTTATGATGTCTTAATTAATGCTAATGAATGTGTGTTAATGAATTCTAATTATCCGATAGGCTTCCCCTGTGAGGTAGCTTGCATTCGTACACAGGAAAAACCTATCTCACGCCCCTGAAACCACCAAACACTCTGAAATGGTTTTCTGATCATGGTTCGAGGTTATTGCTCTCCATATTCAGCTATATATGTACTCCAAATCTTATCAGCAAGGATCGATCATATCCAATCCAAAAATATCTGCTCCTCTACACATTATTCCTGTATACTGTCACTTGCGTGTGTCTAGAACAGGGCAATTATGGGATCCTATGTTCTACGATTTCTTAGGTTTTTTGAATGAGGGCACCAAAGAGCCGATGGTATTTAAAATGAAAGGCCGAATGCATTGCTAGTTTATTGATCATAATATCATGTTTTAGGACTTTTGGATGCATTTAATTATCTACATCCAGTCCTAAAAACAAGGGATTCCATTACTACATTTCTTTCTCCCACCGCCAATAAAAATGGTAATGCTACACACTTTCCATTTTGTCAGTATACAAAAGAAATATGAATTTGGACAAAAAATGTGTTTCCTTTTGGTGGCATGCAAGCTACAGACATCTACTCTTGTAGGTATTTCATGTACAACCTTTTCTTTGTGCTTTTGTTTGTATTTCCTTCTTTAAGACTATTGACCTGTTGGATGGAGGGATTCTTGTCAATTCTGCTATTTTATATGGATCTAAGTATGATTTGGTCATGGTTTAGACTTTTTTTGTTGGTTATGGGTCATGGTGCTTTTTTGAATAGGTTATGTAGGGCCCCTGCTTCCTTTTTCCAAGAATTGGATTTCTTCTTACTCTAATTAAATGTCATCCCACTGCTACTGCACAACACCTCATCTCCATATTCTATCTATGAATTTAACCACAACTTGCACATTGAAATACTATGCTTGCATCCACAGCTGCAAGTTAGAATCATCTCCATTTTTTTTTCCTGATTTAGCTTCTACTTGACGTAACCTTGGGTGAAGCGGTTTACAGTTTTATTTTCTTTGAATGAATGACCTTGGATCTCTATTTTGTGGAAAAATTAATGTGAAGTTAAGGAAATTTTTAGTGAAGTTTCAGTGTAGGCGTAGCAATTTCATAGTTAGAGGGTTTATGCTAGATTTGGTTGTTTTGTCTATTAATGCAAGTGATTTTTGGATTAGGTGGCTTTCAGGAATTCTCCAAACATTGAAATTTTAGGGGTTTAGGGTTGAGATATTTGGCATGAAGGTTTGTATCAAAAGTTTTGGAAAAAATAATTAAGTTTTTATACAACATAGAACATAGTATAAAAAAATGCATAGTAAATGACCTTTATTTACTAAGACTACCCAATTAACCTTTCATAATGCATTATCATTTGAAAAAACTCTCCTCTGATTTTTTCCCTTTAGAATGGCATTATAGTACCCATGTCACTTTTCATAACTATGCACCATCCTCTCAATAATTCCTTCACCCATGTCATGCCCCAAAATCTGGGCATTAAGACATTAATCTATTGAACTTTAAACTTTCATTTAAACATGATATATCAGCTGTAGGAAACGAAAGTCTTTTCTAAACCTTGTAAATTTTATATAAATTGAAAGATCAAAATAGAATAACATCATCATTTAGAGTAATAGTTTCTTGGGGTTCCCTTTTTCCACTATATTAAGTTAATTGAAAAATAAATTCAATCTACAATATTAGTTAATGTAATAGCCTAAAGATTTCCTTATTTACATTACTTAGATTATCAATAAGACTAAATTTTGAAATAGCCAATAATGTCACTAATCATACAAGCATAAAGAAC
>MU225200.1:914476-965622 GCA_018584345.1 Thuja plicata
TATGCACTCGAAGACAAAGCACATAGCTATCAAGTATCATTACTTAAGGGAGCTAGTTCAGAATAAAGAAGTGAGACTGGATTATGTGAACACTAAAGAAAAATTAGCAGACATATTCACAAAGGCACTACCCAAGGATGCTCATGAGTATCTACGAAGTAAAATGGGGGTGATTCCCCTAACTGAGGCTAATTAAGTTTTGTATGGTACTGTTGCATCAAATATTACACTCAAAATACTTGATACATTGATGCACAGTAAGTCACACTTTAGGATGATGACTAAAGTTGTGAAGCTGGACAAGGACAGAAAATAAAATCAGTCATAATCAAGATGATAGGATCAGCATGATACTAAAGATCTACATGATAATGATTTTGACGTCTTTGGCATTGTTGTCAAAGAGGGAGAGATTGCCTAAGATTACATAAAGGAAGAAGTATATAGAGGAAAAAATTACTATTGAAAACATTGAAGTGATTATCTACTCAGAGGGATTCTATAGATGTTTAGACATAGATTATTACAGTGTGATTACAGACACAGAGGGAGAAATGTTTTACAGATGAGAATCAGAATGAAGCTAAAGACATTAATGAAGATTTGTTCATATCAAGGAACACAAGTGTCTTTTTGGATTGTATGGTAACTATGCTTGTTAAATCATTGTTTTAATATTTTGTGTTGCCATCAATGCCAAAGAGGGAGATTGTTGGAAAGTGACAATGCAAGCAATTGTTAATTTGTCATTGCTGTCAAACCTTAACTGGTGAGACTATTGTTATCTATTTGAGTACCATATCCACTATTGATGAAGAAGATTTAACAAGAAGACCAAGTGAATGGTTGAGTTAAGGCAAATAAAAGGGTACTTAATCAGTTGGCACTCTGGCAAAGTAATTAGTTTTTTATCTTTCAAAGACAATTTTTTTGGTTGTTTTGTGCTGAGCAAGTTTGGCTTGTGCCGAGCAAAGTTGTTTATGCCGAGCGAAGTTGTTTGTGATGAGAAATTTTGTTCAGTGCCGAGCACTAGTGAAATTGTTGAGTGGAAACAATGATGTTGGCTGACTTACAATAATTGGATTAATGATGAGATTTGAGATCTCTGGCCGACTTAGTTAATTTTATTGGGATATATAAAGTTAATTAAAGATTGATCCACGTCATTTAATGTATGGGTAACTGTAATTAATAATGGTTTCAAGATTTAATTAGAGACTTCTTTGGAGAAGTAAATGTAATGTAAATGATGGAATGATCCATTGGATCTGACCTAACCTAAGATCTACGATCTTGATTAAGTGGCAAAGATTTATCTGACCTAGACAGAGAGGTATATGATAACCTTAAGGGTTATTCATTATGTGCTACTGAGTATGCAAGTGTGTGGAAGTACATGTGTGTACGCAAAAGGTTTGCATAGTTGATTTACTGATTGGCATGACCTAGCAGAGAAGGTTGAATACAGAAGTAGAGAGTTGCATGTGTGATTGCTTGACGAATTTCCAAGTAGATCAGAAGATTGAAATGACAATGCAGGCCATCCAGTAAGTTAACATTAGAGATGTAATTGGATATGAATTTGCAAAGTAAGTTGTATGTATCATATCACAACTGCTGATTACTTTCTAACCATTGTATCAGTTAAATCCTTTAACAAGGTTGACCTACCAATCATTTGTATAAATCCTCTAACAAGGTGACATTCAGGTGGAATGTTCTAAGTCCTCTAACAAGGCCACTCCTGACAGGGTGATTAAATCCTTTAACCATGTCACACCTAACAGTGTGTTATTGTAACCTTTAACAGGGTTGGCTCCTCACAAAGCTCACTTCAGAAGAGTGAAAACTTGGTAGCATGTTACTGGTGGTTTTTTCCCATATTGGGTTTCCACGTTAAATACTTGTGTCAACTTTTGTGAATTCTTATGGTTGTTTCAATGTTATGTTTCTACAAGCTAATTTCATTAGACAGTAAATTGCATGATTAAAGTTGTTGACATATTCTACTGCTGCTGAGTAGATCTGAAATACAGAAAAGTTTTCTTTGCTACATCTAGACCTGAGGATAACTGATTCACCCCTCCCCTCTCAGTTATTCTAAAATCATTCTAACATCCTCTTCACTAACTACTCCACCATGCATAGAAAAAATGCAAGGGTTCATCATAGTATTTTCAATGTTAATTGTAGTAAGGTCTTTTGACAAGGGCTTTGGATATTGATGGTAAAAATCATCAACAAAAGGTAGTCATTTTCTTTAGTTATACACAAAACTCGCAGAGAACTCTCATGCTTGACAATAATAAGGATATTGATAAGGATTTAAGATTTCACATGGCCCTTTAATGATTGTTTAGGTCTTTTGGAATGTATGATAATTTCAAATAATGTCTCAAAAATATTTATTCTGTAACACTTTCATTGCATATAAATTTGTAGGCATTTATGTTTTATTCAGTTACTTTAGAATCTCTGCAAAGTTTTTACTTCCAAACCATTGAACTGCTTTGCTGCATTGCAAGATTTTGCATTAGGATTTACAAGCCACCATTCCAAGCAATCATGGAGTCTCACTCATTCTACATATTTTTTCTCACTTTAAATACAATGTTGTTATTCTGTCAGTAAAGAATTCCAATCTACACTGCTTGCATCTATGGTGTTAGGATATTCAGTTGCATCTACATGGTTTATTTCATGAGGTTCTCACTTCTTTCCTTGTTTCAAAACCCGTATTAGCACCAAGCGTTGTATCCTAGAGATGAAGGGTACACTGTGGGATTAAAAGTGAATTTAACACTCACTAGTTTCCTTATATTCATTAAAAAATAGAAAAAAATTATACTACTTAATTGCAAACATTAACATAAATCATAAAAGTTGATTCAATTATTCTAGGACTTATTTTTTATTAAATAATAACAATAGGGTTTTATTTTAGAACTTTAGAGTCGGGTTTTTAAAAATTTATTTATTTCTCAATATGTCATTATGGGATTTCTCTTCTAAGTACAAACTACTAAAATTTCAAGTAAAAGCATTATTTGTTCTATGATGCATTTTTCTTGCTTTGCAATCTAATAAGAAAAAATGAACTTACCCACCTTAATGATGTGATGTACAAATGATCAATTGATGAGATGTATTATTCTATAATGTGTTAAAATGGTATGCAGGTTGCTTGTGTATATCTTGTTGGTATTGTCTCTAAGATTAAACTTCTATGAGGTATTTTGTCAAATATTTTACTTGGCTTCTTTGTTTTATACATCTCTATCGCTGCCCACATTCTTTGTATTTTCTTGAAAGATTAAAAACCTTTTCAATAGATTTTTTCCCTGCACTTATTACATTTTATGAGATCGCAATTCTTTGAGGCATCCAGTCAAGCAATTAATATGTTTGTTTTGTGTTGTCCATATTTTGCACACATGTCTACCAACCCATTTGCAACTATATCTTCTAATAAAAATACACTTCTTCTATTGCTGATGTATGTCCATATGTTGTTTTATTTATTTATTTTTCAAAAAAAAAAATAGATATTAGAGTCGGCATTGGATGTTATATCTTTTTCCATATGGGTTTTTGGACCTCTTGACGTCCTCTCCTGAAATTTCTTGTTAGCCAAAACTATAAACTCCACAAATTTATGGTCTTTATCATTCACCATGCAATAGGAAAGTTCTGTTGGCAACTAAAATTTGTAGAGTGTATCTATAATAAATAAACTCCATTTATAGGAAACATATTTGATTGGCTGAAATGAATAATTCTACACAAAATTTGTTTTATAACATCATCATAACCTTGATATAAAATTAAGTTTTTCTTAATGTCTGTTAAGTTTTCACTTCAAATTTTACTGTCAAATCATTTAATCTTTTGATCAATGTTGTATGTATAAATATAGCACACTTTTCTTGGTTGATAACATATACTCTTTATTATTAATTCATTATTTAGTGATTTAAAATATACCACACAAGTTTTAGTACTTGCATCTTAAGTCACTTTTACATAAGTTGGGTGAGGTCCCCAATTAGAATTATAGACAAACCCCCAAAAGAAATGTATTTTCAGAGGGACCTCTGTACTCACAATAGTGTAAATTTTGACACACACTATGAATTCTGAGATAATTGATTAATGGTTAACATAAAAGGAAAAGATAAATATTAATAGCAATTAAAAACTTTGAAGAATTCTCTTTTTTTTTAATAGAAAAAATATAAAAATAGAGGATGTTTTGTTTATCTGAAAATGTAGATCCCAATTCTTATTGCAACTTGAAAAAATGATACACTATAGAACTACATATTTGTAGATTTACACTATTATACACTACCGTATATAATGTGAACCATTGTATCACTATCATAATTTCATTGAACCTTATTTCATGAAATGAACACAAATTAAACAAGATCATCTATTCATAGGGTTAGTCAAATAGTTCTCACTATTCATAAGTAATAGTTCCAGTCCCTTATGTATGGCATAAATTACGTTGCTCTTATGTATTTTATAAATTAGGTAAAAATAAACCTTTGAGGCTCTTATTATACCCTTACTATGATGAACCTAGATTGATCTAGTTAGAGACTATGAAGTCAAACTATGGAGTCTCTGAGCATAACGTGGGCAAGGCCATCAATGATGAGCCCCCGAGACTTAGGTCCAGTTTCATAGTGTTCGTCAAATGGTTCTCACTATTCAAATGGTTCCACACACACACACACACACACACACACACACACACACACAACCTATACAAACTATACAACCTTCATCTGTATATAAGAGTTGATTAGAGAAGGTATATGCACAGGTGATGAACATGAAGATTTTCATAAGTACTACAGGGAGCTTACCTAGAAATAGATTTACTATTGTGATAAAATCATCACAAGTCCATTTTTTTCTAGGTCAAGCTCCCAATAGTGCTTGGTCAAATCTGCATGTTTGTCACTTGTGCATATACCTTATCTAAAAATACATAACTTTCATTCCAACTATAGGAATAGTCTATAAATTTGTGGAACATTTCCTCTAAACTCTTATTTTATGAATTCCAAAGTTATAGATTTTTGTGAAGAGATTTGGTCATGTATTAATAATTCCCCAGTGGATTGTTTGCATTAGATGATTCTATACAAGATCGACCATCAAAAGACTAAAAATTGCACCCTAAATTCACTTGAAGCATCAGATGCCCCAAAGATAGGTAGAGAGAAATACAAATGAAAATTGTCTATCTCTTCCTATCTTTGGGGCATCTGAAGCTTCAATTCATACTTGACATCATCAGTTGACAACTTCACTATTTTTTCTTCGACAACATTACCAGGAGAAGGAATCTGTGAGTGGTTTAGTTGTATTTGAAGCCAGGTAATTTGACTAAATTTAGTTTATATTCTTGTAATTTTCTTGTTGATATTTGGTTGTAACCTTAATAAAATAGATGCATTTATTACTGATGTCCCTATTTGATTCAGAGTGGGAAAATCATATTTCGGATGCGAGGGAGAGAAGCCAAACACATAAAGGACATGCACATAGACACGACAGTTGAGAAACATAAATGTAGATATCACAACAGATGAGAAACATAAATGTAGATATCATGGTCACAATTATTTGGAGACACAACATAATTGAATGGTATACCCAGACGATGCAACACAACCACTAGAGGAGTAGTGGTTGCATTACATCGTCTGGGTATATCGCTCAACTATATTGTGTCTCCAAACAATTGTGACCATGATGCCTACATTTATGTGCCTCAGTTGTTGTGTCCCAGGACCCCTTATGAACCTTTATGACCCTTTACGATCCCTAAGAATACATCTTAGAGGTCTTAAAGTATCGTAAAGTGTCATAAGAGGCTCCTAGGAGGGGCCAGATTAGATTCCACCTTCACGTGGTTGGCCCTGTTAAGTAGAGAATGTTAAACTATTCTCAAAACAAAGAGAAGCTCAATATTTTAAGGTCTCACTCCATGCATGAAAGATATATATATTTTTAAATATAGCATATCATCACAATTGCGATGATATTCAAAGAACGACTGACACCAAAGCACTACATGTGACGTCCAGGTGTCAAAAATAGCCGACAGCTGGATGTCGCATGTACAACATATTCATCGCATACCGTCATACTTACAATACTCATAATGTGTAACAATAGTAGGTTGACCATGCTAGTCGGTGCATATTGTGATGGTAAATACTATTGCATTGGTGACGGTATTCAAAGAACAACTGATGCCAAGGCACACTACATGCAATGTCTAGATGTCAGAATAATCCGACAGTTGGACGTCACCTATACAACATATCCATCACACACCCATTGTAATTCTGACACTCATAATGTGTAACAAAGGCATGTTAACCATCATAGCTAGTGCATATTGCGATGGTCATTATCATCGCAAGAATGATGGACATACTAGCCATCGGTGATTCTGACACCAAAATTGCAACACTGGTCTGTGTCGCTTGCTCGATGGGGTAGTCTCGGAATTGCGATGCATGGCCGTTGAAAAAATGGCTCAAATGTACTAGTGACATACATACATATGTATGTATGTATGCAGCTTAGAAGCATGAATTAAGATTAGAATATCATGAAGTATCATAAAAGAAACAAAAACAACATAAACTTGTAATCATAGCATCATATCAACATCAAAATATTAAAATAATAATATTGCATTCAAGTATCATTGTTTTGAATTTCAACAATTGGAACTTTATACTAAGTTTCAATCATCTAATGGATTATCAATATATTCTTCTTCTTCTTCATCAAAGGCATTAGTTGATTCAGAAACAATGCCAATGTCAATGCCAATGGGATCAACTACACCACTAACATTCTCGCATTCTCGCTTTCGAAGTCCTCAAATTCTTATTACTTTTTTATTGTACAAAGAGCTTGTTTGTTTATAATTAATATCCTACTTGGAATGCTTGCAAATGTTGGGCTAATCATTTGTGGCGATCACTTCGTTTACACTTTTATGTTTCTGTTTTGACCATCTATAGAAAAATAAGAAAAAAGACCCAGCGACAATGATGGGTATGATTTCTCTTTGTTTTCCCCTTTCCATCTCCCTCTATTGTTTCTCCAACTCTATTTTGATGAATATACTATTCTGAGGTGGTCTTCTATTGTTTAATGGTTTGGAAATTTTAGGGATGAAAGAGAGGAGATAATTTTGAAGGCAAAAGCCCATTATATGCAAGCTCGGGTGGATGGGGTACTCTATAATCTGGGTGACTATTCATTTTTTAAGGTTATTGGTTACTCTATTTTATTTGTATAGAATGATCCTAGATTTTTGGGTATTTCTTACGTGACTCTTATGGTGGAAAATCAATAATAAATTACAAATATGACTGATCTTAAAGAAAAACTTGCATTGATATCTTCATATATTTATATGCATATTACTCAAATCTTTCTATTATAACGGTTGTAAGATGGTCTACTGTAAAATTAAAGGAAAGCCAACACTCAAGTTTCAGATGATTGGTAGATTGATGCAGAACATCTAGGAACCACATACCCCACACAACGCCATGTCTCCATTTTCTCAAGTTTTGTAAAAGCACCCATCACAATGTCCACAAAAAAAGACTTCTTTTTGTCAAATGGAATGGAGGAAAATACCTTGAACTCTAACAACTCCCAAATGATTCACCAAATTGGTCCCAAACACACCACAAAATGGGTTGCTTGTCCTGGCTGCTATAAGGCCTAATAGCCCTAAATGTGAGCATTCACTAAAACTCCAAGTTATCGAGGATTCCCATAATAGTTGTTTACTTGGACATTCACCATTTTCCAAGGCTAAAAACATATGTCAAACTCACATATGGATGTTTAAGATTTTCGTTAAGAACTCTCACATGACCTACTAGACTAGAACTCTTATTAGGCTTATTTTACAAATAAAGTACTCAAAAAAATTATCATAGGACGATTCCACCACTTGGAAAATTTATGGGATGTATTAAAACTACTAAATCCACCCTTGGGTTCGGGTCAAAATCTGTCAACACAACCCATATTTAAAATATTTGCGTGTTAGTAACCCTACACACAACATTGCCAGTCATAAAACTTCATCAAAATCAATGGATCTTTCATGACCACTTATGTAAGAAAAAAAATATTAAAATAAATTTCTATACTATACTTTCCCCAAAGACATTTGAATTTTGGCCTGGGGGAACTCAAGACTTCGTCATTTTTTCTTCAAAACCCTAGGTAGGGCTTCTTTCGCACCCGAGAAGACAAAACTTTCTCTAACTTTCACCAAACCATGTTTTAATGAAATGCACTTAAATGTCCTTGGGTTTCACGACCATTCCAAGTCACAATCAATATGTACAAAAAAGAAGTAAACAAGTGATACACTGTTCTGTAGAGTTTTTGCTAGGAAAACAGAGAGTTTTTATTGATTTCCATGAACAACCATACAAAGTGCATGCCTCAAAGTCTTATAGATTATTTCAAACCTTCCCCCAACTGTCCAAATTCTTTTTGAACCAAATGGACGTTGGGAACACTTAATTTTCAAATTGTCTTAAAATTGTGACTGTCATTATAATGTTTGATTAGTGAACACCATGACTGGAGTTTCCCTTGAATTCATGAAGGTTAATTAAGATGTGGAATGTCTAATGAACCTTTATATTATATGGTATTAGTGCCTAATTTTTTTTTTCTTTGTGTGGAAGATCACAGTCTGACTGTTCAAATGAAACTGACAGACACAGTTAGAGGAGTTCTTTTTTGTCTAAATAGTTTTGTTGCCCATTTGTGTTTATTTGTGGATCAATTAGTTGTAACCTTGAAGGTACATTTGTATCCATAAGTTGGCTTGAATTTGAATGGTACATTCATCCTAGTTGGGAGGTCTATGAATGGGGGAGTAATTGAATGAAGCTGCTTTTACACACACCCTATGACATTGTGATCAGATAACGAGGTGGCAGATTGATAGGTTGGTTTAAAGATTTTGTAAAGAACAAAGAATGTCCATTTCACATGATTTTTCATAGGGTAAAGTTAGATAGTTTCAATACCCTTTTGGATTGATTATTTGTTTTGTGAATGATGATCAGTTAAGGCCCTTGAGGCCTAATTAGCTTGAGCTCCCTGATTTATGTCATACAAAAAAAATATTGTAAGGTATTTAGTGTATAAGGATATTGTGTTGTGATTTGACAAGGTGGAGTTTCCTCTTGATAACCTAAAAATACTTGACTAATTATTTCTAGAGTTCCTTTTGGAACAAAATAATTGTATTACTCTTGATAAGTGTGATAAGTGTAAGGGAATTTGAAAATACCCTCCCTTGGGTCAATTTGATCTAGAAAATAAATTTAAAACATTACAAGTCACTTCCCTACTAATGAAGAATAGGACTACCAAAGTTAAGACTGAGAACACAACATTCTGAGTGTTAATCCATCATCCATAAAAGGGGATTGGTTGGATATGTTTTCAAGGAGTCTTAGAGCCTTTTTCCATATGGGGGATTTGTTAAAATAATGAAGATTGGAGTCATTTTGCACACTATTCTATCATGGCAGATTAGGACATTTAGTTGTCATTTGTGTTGAAATGACTTGAAGCTTACAACATTAAGTTTCATGAAATCCTTTATGGAACATTAACAAGAAAATTTATAATATCGTTGACTTGTATTAAAGGTCTGTGTATCCCTTGTGATGGGGAAAGAGAAGTTGTCTAAATTTTAGTAGTCTAAGGGAGCCAATTTAGGCGTAAAACATACTAAAATGGGCTAAATAACCTTATTACATGAAGTTCTCCCATGTTGGACACCTTTGGTAACCTTGACCATGGTTCACCATATTAGGACTATATTGGCTAACAAGGAATAATGGCATATAAGTCTTACAAATTTGATCTCCACTTAATACAAATGGTCCATGTGACCTTATTCATCCTAAAACAACCTTATCCAACACAAAACAAAACACCACTCATGAAACTTTCTTTTGGAAACCAAAATGGCCTTGGGTGCTCCTGTACCACATATTAAGCTCTTAGCATCTAAATTATCAGATTTGGTTGCTACAATATTCATAGGTCCTTGAGAAGCTTGGAGTATTTCTTAATTTCTTTGGCAAGGTATGTGTTACCCAAATTTTCCCATTATGAAGATTTTGGCTACAGGTGGAGTAAAATGAGGCTCCCACGAGGGTTGAGCCCAGCCTATGAGGATGACCTTGGTTCTAATCTTGTTTGTGTTTTGTGGTCTTTAGTTCCTACTTTGCCCCTGCACATGGAAATAATCTAAGTGTTGTAAAACCTATGTACTTGATAAACCCTAGTTACCCGAAGTCTGTTCTAAATCCTTATTACCTTTTGGGAGACTTAAGTCCTTCAAATTCCCATGTGCGCATTTATACCTTGCATAAGTCTCTAAGTCGCGCGGTAAAATTAGAATATTCCAAATCATCTGACAACCCCAACTCTCACTAGTCTCATGATCTTGTGAAAGAAAAGCATATTCCATTTTGATCAGGAGACTCAGCGATGGTCATTGGATCGGATGATGATCGAAGGGGAGTCGGGTAATCTCTCAATGCAAACTGGAGTTGGAAAAAGACCTAGAGATCGTGCGACTCAGTATAATTACTGCATACGGGTGTGACTTAAGTTTGGAGATGGGTTAGGTTAACAACCTTTCGGTTAGGTGGTTTCGTAATCAAAAGGAATATTCAATCAAGCAACAAAAACCTGGCGACTGCCGCCCAGTTTAAAGAATTTTTAACGCTTGTCGTGTAATCTCATGATAAAGCCAAGGTTAGCGGGAAGGTTGGGAGACTTAGCGAAAAACAGAATGTGTTAACCCGAGGTTATGAGGCATTGCCTGGGTAAATAAAATGATACAATGGCTACATTTTAAAATGAAAAAGGATTAAAATCTCCACCGTCAATACAGAAATCCGCACCGCATGCGACCATTACAATTTAAATATTCAAAAGAAATTCAAATATCTGATCTCAGAAGTTATTACAGAACTAGCTTGCAGAGAGGTAGATGGATTGGCCGACTTCATAGAAGAAAAATTGATGACGGTAGGAAGATTTTAGAAGTTATATCAGATCGATCAAGGATATTTTTAGAATGCATTTATGAATGAAACTGACAGTGTTAGGGTTTTTGGAAAAAATCCTGTTGCAATCAATTGTAGCCCTAAAAGGATCAGATTGACTCCAAGCCCGCGTGCTAGGGAGTATATATATCAGTTTTGAGAGCTTTAGAGCTCAGAGTTTTCCTGACTTGAAAATTATCTGTGGCATTCTTTCTGACCTCTGACTTATTTAGTTTGTAATATTTCATTAATGTTTAGATATTGTAGAGGATTTTTGTGACATATTTTCTATCCCTGGGCTTCCTTGTCTGAATCTCTTTTACTAAATTAGAATATATTGAGTGATTCCTAGTGAAACATCAGAGTCTTTGAGCCCTCTTTCTTTTGCAATAGTGTGTACTACTATGGATGATCAGATTTAGATGATTTTGTGGATATTCTATAGTCCCCTTTCATTTTGTCTCATTCATGTTCTGAATTACAAAATTGGATATCCATTTGTAGGTCATAGTCCATGTTTACTTATAGTAAATATGCTATTGTTTGTGAAATCACTTCTTTCCCTGAATAGCCCTTGTTTGTCTCAGGCCTCTCTATGAAATACTTATGCAAACCTATCTAGGAAGTTTTGTTCTTTTGGTTCCAAGGTTTTCATGCTAAAATTAGTCAATATATTGTGATTTAGGTCACCTTCGGTGTATCACCTAGTAGGATAATTTTCTTTCATTCATTTCCATTTCATGCATTCCTTCTATCCCTTTTCCCTCAAGAATTTACTTTCTTGTTAAGAAGCAAATTCGGGTGACATATCAAGAGGAACTGGCCTAGAATCTGAAGGTCTCATCTCGGTTAGAAAAAGGTCCCACAACCTTGAGATGATTCCCATGTTACACTAGATTACCAAGACTACGAGAGCTTGGGTGAAGGGTGCAAATCTAGGTGTTTAACAATTCTGGCACACCCGGTGGGACACCAATTGAAGTTTACTTACCAAGATTATGCTACTTCTGATATACTAGTTGCATAATAAAGAGTTAAGGAGTTTTTCCTATGAAGTATATTTGGCAACTCCATTGGTGAAGAACAGAAGACCCGGTCTTGTTCAGAGTTTATGAAAAAAGTTGAAACAAGAAGCTCAAGGCTTTCTGAGTTCACATAGCTGCCTTCCAAAAGGAACTATAGAAGATCATCTCAAAGAGCACCCCCTACTAGGAGGGTATAGTCTACACCAACTGATACTTCAGAGAGAAGACCTTGGCCTCTTCATTCTAGAAGAAGAGGAAGATCCCTAACTAGGGAACTACAAGAAGATTCAACTCTGCCCTTAAATACAACTCTCACAGTTGTTACTCAGTAAATCACAGCTCCTGCAATGGTGAGGCTATTTTATTTTGCCCCCTTCAATCAAGGAAGCCCCTTGAACTTTTCTCAACATCATGATGTACCTCTGGTAGCGCTTAAAAGTCTACCTGATTTCACAGGTGAAGGGAAAACAACTTTTGAACACATAAGAGAAGTAACTACTATCTGTAGTATAAATAACATTATAGAAGAAGATGTGGCTACCACGCTACTAGTAGCCTCTTTCAAAGGTAAGGCCTTAGAATGGTTTAGAACTCTTGCTATCAGTTCCATTAATTCATGGAATAGATTAGGAGATGCATTAAGTAAACATTTTGAGGATAAATCAGATAAATTATCTCTGATAGAGCAGATGACAACCATTAAAAGAGCCCCTCAGGAACAAATGACAAACTTCAATAGTAGATTTCTTAAGACATGGAATAGAATTCCTACCTTGGTAAGACCTTTAGCTGATCATGCCTTCCTATATTTTTTAAGAAGTCTAAATAGAAATATTTCTGTCATGATTCAATCTATGGGAGGTACTTCATTACCTCAAGCTTTTGACATTGTTGTCAAGGTAGAGAACTATCTAATCCAAGCTGGCATGATAGCCCTGAGGCCACCTATGCCCATATTCCTTGACATACAACCAAGCATGCCTTTGAAAATAGCTCCAATTCCTCCAATACCTACTATTGTAACACCTCAAGAAAGTACCAGTCATGGGGAAGTAAGGGAAGACCCTTCCCAGGAACTATTAGAATTAAGAAGCAATCAGCAAGAGATAAAGAAATTAATGCAGACTATGAGTAACGAGCTGATTAGAATAAAGAAACAAGGACAGGGGAGTAGATCCCCTCTTCAGTAGAAAAATTAGAGTCCCAATCAACAATATCAAAATCAGGGACAATCCTATCAACAGAATAGACCCCAATTTCAAGGAGGTTATCAAGGGCAAAGGAAAAACTACAATTAGAGACCATCTCAAACTTATAATCCTACCCCCCTCAATTTTGCAAATCCAGTTAGGGATGTAGTCCCAAGTCAAATAACCTTGTTGTAGAGATGGAGTGGTGTTACCCTTGCAACCAATCCCATAACCAGATGACATGCTTAAATGGGAGGGTACACCAAGCACTGATGGTTCAAAGCGCCTCACTTACCCAATCAAAGGCTTCTCCCAATGATCCACCTCCTCACCAGGAGGCACAACATGATGAAACTTCCCTTTTTAATTGGGAGCAACAAGATTTCAATGGAGTAAATGGTGAATCCACCATTGCTGCCAATACTAGGTCTAAAAGAAGAGCTCAAGACATGGAACAAACAGGAGATAAGGCTTCTACATCTGCAAAATTTTCATCACCCTTTGCTCCTACCATGCTGAAGAAGGTCCCCACCATTCCAGTCAAAGAAAATCAACCTTTTAAAGAGGTTGAGCCTGCCATAGCGAAGATACACCAAAGAGTAAACATAAATGTACCCTTCAACATAATGGATAATATGAAGAAAACAAATATCACTATGTCTATGTGGGACTCTTTGGCTATTCCAGGACAACTTGAAATATTGAAGAAAGCAATGACCGAAGAGAAGATTCCTCAGCCACCTACAATAAAAGAGGTTGTTAAGCCAGTATTGGTTAACACTGATCATAGGGAGGAGGCTCCAAGAAGCAACTTCAAGGCTAATACCATGCAAGGTAGGAACTCAAAACCACCCCCTTTTTATGTATCTTTAATTATTGGAAAATCTCTGGTACATAATTGCATGGTAGATAGTGGGGCTACTAGCACTGTTATGCCTAAGAAGGTAGCTGACCAAGTATGTTTGAAATATGATCCTTTCCAAAAGAAAGTTACCTAGCTTGATGGTTCTTCAGTAAACATGATAGGTGTAGCTAAGAACACCAGTCTAGTCCTCCATGCGAGCCCCAATTTCTCTATCATGCTCGACATATACATAATAGACCTCCCTACTCTATTTTCCATATGCTTGTCAAGAGAATTTATGGCCAAGATAGGGGGGTATCTTTCCTCTGATTGGTCACACATGATTTTTCATACAAGGTATGGGACTAAGGTCACTATCAAGTTAGAATCATTGGCAGCACACCATGTAGAACCCTATGTGTCCAATGTACTTAATGCAAGTTGTCTCGCACTTGATGATGATGACTTCCCAATCATCAAGGAAACAACCACCAAGCTAGAAGGTATCCTAGACATCTATTTAGATGATCTAGAATATCAGAGACCCTCTGAGGCCCAGGCCAATGTTATTTGGGATACCACTTTGGGGTCTTATTCTATTCAAGAAGAGGGTTGCATAGAGCCAAATCTCTCTATGGGAAACAAAGGCTTAGAAGATCAACATGACCAAGTTTGGGAGCTATACTTCGATGGCGCTAGAAGAAAACATGGTGTTGGTGGTGGTGCAATGCTAGTTTCTCCAAAATGGGAGAAGTATTATGTTGTCTTTAGGTTCAGTTTCTCCTGCACTAGTAACACTGCTAAATATGAGAGCCTAGTGAATGGGTTGGAATGGGCCAAAAGGAGAGGGATCAGAACCCTAAAGGTATATGGTGACAGGGAGCTGGTTTTCAGCCAAGTAAGAGGGATAAGTGTGACTAAAAGTGATATAATGAGAGCATATAAGCATCAAAATTGGGATGCAATTGAAGATCTCCAGGCTTTCAATATCGTCGCAATCCCTAGGAAATTGAATATGAATGTAGATTGATTAGCTGCTGTCAGATCTCAATATGATATCCCTATGAGTGTTCAAAAGAGAGGGATCAACATCATATTAAAGTGATTTTTAGACCTTCTATTCTTGATAACAATATCAATTGGCAGGTGCTTGACAGTGACGAACAAATTCTACAGTTCTTAATTGAAGAGGACATTTTCTTAGAACATAACCAAGATAGATTATTGTAGAACTATGGTGACCAAGTAATACAACTAAGATCTAATAAAATGCCTAAAGGGATTGTCACCATGGAGTCTATCTTCAACAGAGATGACCAAGTGCATAAAAGCAAAGTTGGCCTGGTAGTTCAACAAGAGCATTGTGCTAAATTAGGGTTAGAACCAGGTAAAAGTTTACAATTTGGGAAGGTGAATACTAATTCAGAAGAACATGCTTACACCTGATTATTTCAAGAATTTAGTGACATATTTGCATGGAAATATGAGGATCTCAAAGGTTTTGACCCTGCCCTTGCTCAACATACCATTGAATTGGAACCTAATACCAAACTGGTCAGGCAGAAGCAAAGGCTTGTAAATCCTAAGTTAGAACCACTCATGCATAAAGAAGTCCTAAAATTAATAGAGAGTGGTATCATCTACCCCATCAAGCACACCAGTTGGGTTTCCAACCTCGTTCCTGTCAGGAAGAAGAATGGTGAGTTAAGGCTATGTGTTGATTTCAGAGACCTTAACAGAGCATCCCTGAAGGATCATCATCCATTACCCTCTACAGAGTAGATCCTACAATGTGTCTCTGGATCTGAGAGATTTTCATTATTGGATGGCTATTTAGGATACAATCAGATCCTAGTTTATGAAGAAGATCAATATAAGACTGCGTTTACAACCAAATGGGGGACCATGGCTTATCAAAAGATGCGCCTTGGTTTATCTAATGCAGGTGCTACTTTTCAAAAGGTGATGGATATGGCCTTTAAAAGCCTCATGTACAAATTTGTACTGGTCTATTTAGATGATGTAACTATTTATTCTAAACATGCAGTAGACCATATTAAACATCGGAGGAAAATATTTGAAAGGTGTAGAGAATTTGGGATATCTCTTAATCCCAAGAAATGTGTGTTTGTAGTCCATGCAGGAAAACTATTGGGATATATAGTATCCAAAAAGGGAATTATAGTAGACCCTGAAAGGATTGTAGCTATCCTAGAGCTACCCTTGCCACATCACAAGAAAAGTCTTCAATCTTTCATAGGAAGGATTAACTTTGTCAGACATTTCTTGCCTAATATTGCAGATCTGTTGAAGCCTTTGACAACAATGTTGAAGAAGAATACATCTTTCTATTGGAGAAAAGAAGGGAAGGCCAATTTTCAAAGCATTAAAGATTCCCTGATAGAAGCCCCTGTCCTGTTGAACCTGAACTTCAGTAAGGATTTTATCCTTTATGATTATGGAGATCAGATGCTATTTCTACAATATTGACCCAAGAAAATTATGAAGGATTGGAGCAACCTATTGCCTTCTTTAGAAAAGGTCTAGAATAATATGAACAGAGATATTCTTTTGTGGAGAAACATGTACTCACTGTAGTAAATATCCTTAAGAAATTCAGATATCTGTTAACCCACAGCAAGGTACAATTGAAAGTAACCCATCCTAGTGTCAAGGAATTCTTGCTTTCCAGGGACCTGAATGAAAAGAGAGCTGGTTGGATTACTAAGGTCATGGAATATGACATTAATATCCAAGTCACCAAGTTAGTAAGAGGAAGAGGTCTTTGTGAGCATCTAATAGAGGATGAGAGTCCAAAAGGATCGGAGAAAATGGATGCATCCCTAATCATGCAATCAACAGAGGATCATGCCGAGGTAGCGGATTGGTTGCCTAACATGATCCATTATCTTAAAATAGGGGAATGCCCTATAGATCTAAATCCAACAAAAAGAAGGTACTATAGGTTACAATCCATTCCTTTTGTGCTGATAGATAACATTCTTTTTAGAAAGGATCACAATGGTGTCCTTTTGAGATGTATAGGTTCAGAGAAGATAGCAGATGTCCTATTTGAATTTCATGATGGGCCTTCTGGAGGCCACTTCTCTCCTAGGACTACTGCTGATAAGATCATGAGGGCTGGATACTATTGGCCATCCATCTTCAAGGATAGCCATGATCATGTAAGAAAATGCATCAAATGTATCATGTTTGCAGGGAAAGAAAAACTTGCAGCCTTGCCCCTTCAACCCATCAAAGTAGAGAAACCTTTCATAAGATGGGGCATAGATTTCATTGGCATGATCAATCCTCCATCAAGTGCAGGTCATAAAAGGGTGATTACTACAACAAATTATTTCACTAGATGGACAGAGGTGGTGGCATTGAAGGAAGCAAATGAGAATGCTGTCCTAAGCTTTTATGATGACATAATTCATAAATTTGGTTTCCCTGACTCTATTATTTCAGATAATGCATTAGAATTTATAGACCTAAGAGTGGCTAAATGGGCAGTCAAACATGGTGTTTACTTAAACACAAGTTCAAACTACTACCCTTAAGGTAACGGTTTGGCAGAGTCAACAAACAAGAACTTGATTAGGATAATCAATAAAACCCCATAGGACAACCAAAGAGATTGGCACACCAAGCTAAAATCTGCGTTGTGGTTAGACAAAATTACCCTAAAGAAGATCATTGGGAATTCTCCCTACATACTAGTGTATGGAAAGGAGGCTAAGTTGTCCATTTTAACTGAATTACCAGCTCTAGACTTAGCTACTCAGTATGTCTTGTTTGAAGAAGGAGATCC
Source organism: Thuja plicata (assembly GCA_018584345.1). NCBI lineage: Eukaryota > Viridiplantae > Streptophyta > Pinopsida > Cupressales > Cupressaceae > Thuja > Thuja plicata. The sequence continues at coordinate 932,503 of MU225200.1, forward strand.
TTTACAAATTAGGTATGCCCAAATTATGGAATTAGAAGAACACAGAGATAAGTCCATGAAGGATGTGGAATTCCACCAGATGTAGAAAAGGAAAAGCTTTGATAAGAGAGCTAGGATTAGGAATTTTAAGATTGGAGATATAGTCCTAAAATGGGATGAATTCAAATCAAAGCTCGACTGACATACTAAATTTGATTCCTTCTAGGGAGGTCCATTCATTGTCACAGAGTGCAAAGAACATAATGCTTTTCAGCTATCAACTCTTGGAGGAGTTCCTTTGCCCATTTTGGTAAGTGGTTTCGATTTGAAACCTTGTTTTGAGGTTTTTCCTTCCTTGTGAATATTGTAGATGATTTCCCCGCTCTGTTCTTGCTTTCTAGATTAATTTCCTGCTTTCCTTAAAAGTGCTCATGCACAGTTAGTTGTTTCCCCTTCTAGTTTCAATCTGCTTCCAGGTTTCTTTTGATCATAATGACTCTATGCCCAATGGATATCAAAGGCTACTAGTTCTCAATGTCTAGCAGGCGGACATCCCACAGAAATTGCCAAGAATGTTACCCAAATTTTTGCATTATGAAGATTTTTGCTATAGGTGGAGTAAAATGAGGCTCCCACGAGGGTTGAGCCCAGCCTGTGAGGATGACCTTGGTTATGATCTTGTTTGTGTTTTATGGTCTCTTTAGTTCCTTCTTTTCCCCTCCACATGCAAATAATCTAAGTGTTGTAAAACCTATGTATTTGATAAACCCTAGTTACCCGAAGTCTATTCTAAATCCTTATTACCTTTTGGGTGACTTAAGTCCTTCAAATTCCCATGTCCACATTTATACCTTGCATAAGTCTCTAAGTCACACGGTAAAAATAGAATATTCCAAATCATCTGGCGACCCCAACTCTTGCTAGTCTCATGATCTCGTGAAAGAAAAGCATATTCCATTTTGATCAGGAGACTCAGGGATGGTCGTTGGATCAGATGATGATCAAAGGGGAGTTGGGTAATCTCTCAATGTAAACTGGAGTTGGAAAAATACCTGGAGATCATGCGACTCAGTATTATTCTTGCATATGGGTGTGACTTAAGTTCAAAGATGGGATAGGTTAATAGCCTTTCGGTTGGGTGGTCTCATAATCAAAAGGAATATTCAATAAATCAATAGAGACTTGGAAAATGCCACCCAGTTTAAAGAAGTTTTAACGCTTGTCACATAATCTCATGATAAAGCCAGGGTTAGCAGGAAGGTTGGGAGACTTAGCAACAAAGAGAAAGTGTTAACCCGAGGTTATGAGGCATTACCCGGGTAAATAAAATGATCCAGTGGCTATATTTTAAAATGAAAAAGGATTGAAATCTCCATCGTCAATATAGAAATCCATTCCACCTGCGACCGTTAGAATTTAAATATTTAAAAGAAATTCAAATATCTGATCTCAGAAGTTATTACAGAACCAACTTGCAGAGAGGTAGAAGGATTGGCCGACTTCGTAGAAGCAAAATTGATGATGGTAGGAATATTTTAGAAGTTATATCAGATCGATCAAGGATATTTTTAGAATTCATTTATGAATGAAATTGATCGTGTTAGGGTTTCTGGAAAACATCATGTTGTAATCAATTGTAGCCCTAAAAGGATTAGATTGAATCCAAGCCTGTGTGCTAGGGAGTATATATATATATCAGTTTTGAGAGCTTTAGAGCTCAGAGTTTTCCTGACTTGGAAATTATCCGTGGCATTCTTTCTGCCCTCTGATTTCTTTAGTTTGTAATCTTTCATTGATGTTTAGATATTGCAGAGGCTTTTTGTGACATCTTTTCTGTCACTAGGCTTCCTTGTCTGAATCTCTTTTACTAAATTAGAATATATTGAGTGATTTCTAGTGAAACATCAGAGTCTTTGAGTCCTCTTTCTTTTGTAATAGCGTGTACTACTGTGGATGATCTAATTTAGATGAGTTTGTGGATATTCTCCAGTCCCCTTTCATTTTGTCTCATTCTTGTGCCGAATTACAAAATTGGATGTCTGTTTTCAGGTCATAGTCTGTGTCTACTTATAGTAAATATGCTATTGTTTGTGAAATCACTTCTTTCCCTGAATAGCCTCTGTTTGTCTTAGGCCTCTCTATGAAATACTTATGCAAACCTATCTAGGAAGTTTTATTCTTTTGGTTCGAAGGTTTTCATGCTGAGATTAGTCAATATATTGTGATTTAGGTCACCTTCGGTGTATCACCTAGTAGGATAATTTTCTTTCAGTCATTTCCATTTCATGCATTCCTTCTATCCCTTTTCCCTCAAGAATTTAATTTCCTATTAAGAAGCAAATTTGGGTGACATATCAAGAGGAACCGGCCTAGAATCCGAAGGTCTCATCTCGGTTAGCAAAAGGTCCCACAACCTTGAGATGATTCCCATGTTACACTAGATTACCAAGGCTACAAGAGCTTGGGTGAAGGGTGCAAATCTAGGTGTCTAACAGTATGATATAATCACAACTATTGTCAAATGCACGGAAAGGATTAACTACAGGAAGACATGCTACAAATGAGACCAATTGGAATCTATAAAGTCTAAAACAAATTAGAATCTATAAAGTCATGAGTTAACTTCCTTTTGAACCCAGTTTGAGAAATGGTCATTGATTGAAGTGAAAGAATGAATAGATTTTGTATAAATTTTTATGAAACCCTCTCTAATGGAGTCACTCAAAAGGGTTTGAATATATCTACTTTTGTACTTGATGGAAATTTTTAGGTTTTTGATATTCTGAAAGTAGACTCTCAAGGCTTTGAAATGAAATTGGTTTGGTGTTGAATGGTTTGGTATCCTTTGAGAAAATGGAAGCTCTAGTGGACTGTGACAATGAAATTTCTATGTTGTAATAATAGTCTGAATTGTTCCTCTAATCTATTTGAAGTTTAAGGGTTTCCAAGTGTGAGAACAGTTGAATAAGGATTAAAAAACCTTCAATGATCCTTTAGTTGCATGGAAAACTGATTCATTGTGGCCTCTTGATGGTCATGCTTGGATAGTCCCATGAGGCCAAGGGGGTGTAAGGAGTGTCCCACCCTTGAGCTTAGAAGGGAAGGAAATTCCAAAAACCTTATTGTAGTTCCCTTAAACCCTTACCATGATTGACCATTAAGTTAAGGAACTCTAATCACGAGGAGGATAAGGGTGACAATGGAAAAGGGGAACGACTATGAGATTTTTCACAAGGTTATACCCCCTCATATGGATGGAAAAGTGCCACATGATGGCCAAGAGGGATGATATGCACTATTGGGACTAGGGTAGAAGATCATCTTTGGAACCCTAATATTCCCCTTATCTTAGCTCTCCTATGATTGAACTCGATCATTAAATTAAATAATTAAATTTATATTCCTACCCTAAGTACTAAAAATCTATGATTTAATGTCTCTTATAAGGAAGATCTATTATATGGATTTTGTTTCATTCCCTAACATGATTGCAGGACCCCAACAAGGATTTATCTTGCTTTACATCCTTTCGAGTAAAGTTACATCTCTAACTATACTATATTCCCCATCTATTTGAATTTGTGATTCTAGGGCAAATTATAGGTTAATCCTGAAAGGGGACATTACAAAAATACTGTCAACACAACTAGTACATAAGATCTTTAGCACTGTGCTTCATCTGATGATTGATGGGATCTCAATTGAGATCAATTGTAAGTCAAATTTAAACTAGCCAAAGTAAAGACTTGCAACAATATTTTCATGGTTAATGTGCACCATGATCTTTATTGTAGCATTGGAATTACTCTTATAGTATTCATTAATTTGATAAACATTGACTGCTAATCTCACTATGTGGCAGTGCCAAAACAAATTTCAAATGACATATTTCCCCAGTGCAGGCATCTTCAACAACCTTAACAAATTTTCACATTAAATATAAAAGATGAGAGTTTTATTTGTGCATTGATTTCATTACCACATGAAATTCTAGGCTTTTGTAGCTTAAATAGTGACATCATATATAGATGAACAATGCACAAATTTCAAAGGAAAAAAACTTATGCTCACTTTTTCTTATTACATAACAACAACAATACCTTGTGGCGACCACTTCGGTTCAGTTGGGGATTCTAACAAATTTGGATCATTTCCAGCAATGCAGACCCATTTCTCAATCTTTGTGCAAATAAATTAAAAAAAAGAATCCAGATAAATAACATTGAAAGTTCATAAAAATCACATGGTATGACATTTGCAATAGAAACAATCTCCATAAACAGGAGCCAAGATGAAAATGTTTCCCATATTATCCTTTTTCTAGAGTATGTACAAGATCAATTGACCACTCACCCATCTGCAGACAATTAGCCAACCCAAAGTTCTACTTTGTCCCATGGCATGTTTGGATGAATCCATTCAGTACATGCCATACTTCTCCCATCAGGTACCAAATGAGGGAAATCATATAAATCATTACCACTGACCAATATAGTTATCCCTAAGGATGCAAAAACAATCAACAAGTCGCAATCAAATGAATTTAGATTTTCAAATTAGGTGGAAAACTAGCCCCAATCCTAATATGAACCTAATAAAAATATGGGAGGTTTGACATCTCTAGAGAGACACCTTTCATTTGATCCTCACTGAGCTTCACATAAACTATTGTTGCAGATGGATTTGTCTTGCTTTCTCAATGATATGCTCACAAACATAACATGCAAGTGAGAGAACACAACAATCATCCATGGTATAACCCCAAGTGAAATTCTTTTAAAACTATCATAAGAAATCAATTGGCTAACCTTCTCTTACAGTTATAATGAAAATCCACCAATCCATCTGCATAACAAACAAGAGGCCCTCCATAATGTGGTGTAAGTATAAATGGATAATGATCTCCAAATATAGCAAGTACCAATATTATCACAAAATGAAGCTACATATATACATTTTATAAGGTACAGTAAAAAAAGACAACTTCCTTGATACCAGATCATTTATAATGTGATCAAATGAAGAATTAGAAACTCATACACAATTTGCTTCTTTAATGTTGCTGGAAATATATTATACTTTGTATAAAAAGAACAACAGAAAGACTTATTATCAGCAAAGGTTATTGTGTGTGCTTATATAACACAGTACCACATGCCAAACACATGAAAATTAGCAAGTGCCACCAAGCTTAAATAAGTGGGAAACACCTCTCATTGCATTGGTAAAAAGCTTTGGCCATATCTAATTTAATAATTAAACCAGGTCAACAAAAAATTGCAACAATTGAATGCTTTCTTGGACAGTGATAATATTATGTGCAGTGTTTCTCCAATTTCTAAGAATAGGGAGATGGATACATGGAGATGTGGTTTTTGTGAGAATTTTTTTTCACAATTTTAGGGATAGTAAGGGGAAGCTATTAATAATTATTATTAAAAATAATATTTGGAAAAAATATTATAAAAAATAATAATTGGAAAAAATATTATGAACAATAGTAAAAGAAATTGTATTTTATCATTTATGTAAACAATATGAGGAAAAAAAGCTTATATTTATACCAAAGAGTTAAAGTTGACAATTTAACAATCAATTGATCTAATAGTCAACAATAAGCATAGTATATAATTTATATTAATCATCTAGTTCAAGATACAAAGTACAAATTCTGCACAATACAATGGCTAATCTAATTAATTGTCAGATGTAAATGTCACAGCATGCCACATGCCCCCGCAACAAAATGTCACCCATCCTACATACACAACCTGATTCTCGTCAATTTACATTGAATCCTCGAACTCCACATCCTATCAAATTGTTGGACTCTCCTTCAACTCAATTGTCTTATGATCCATGAGATGAAAAGAAATATACACAGCCACAAACTTCTCTTGTCTCAAATTTTCTTGAAGTGTTGGTTTCATAGTTATAGTTAACTGTCATGATGTGGACAATCATATTGGTTTCCAGATCATTGCTTGTTTGATTGATTCTTGGAATAGGGTTTATAAGTTTGGAGTGGACCATTGTCACACTAATAACCCTAAAAAACTAGAAGGCAAGGACCTCACTAAGTGTTTGATTAAAGAGATTTGACATGTGCAAGACTGTGATCATTTTTTTGAATGTAGACAGTGACATACATAAATAAATCTTGGTCATTTGTTTGATCTTGGGTAAAGGTGATAGGTAAGGTTGATTGAAAAGGAAGTTTTCTATGATTCCAAAGTGTATGAGAAGGTATCATGTCATTTTTGTAGATGATGCACAAACTAATGAGTGGTTGATGGTGACAGTGGTTCAATAGAAATGTGGTTCAAATTCTATTTCTGAACTCTAATTTTTTTGAAAAGTAAAATTGGTTGTTAATACTCTAGGGTATCCTAAATTTAAAATCTCATCCTTTTTCTTTGTTTGAATGATTGTTCCATGTTTCCATTTAGTCCCTTTTGTTTGCAGATGTCAATGGGATAAAGTACCATATTGTGAAATTAGGTGCTAGAGAGGATCTCTATATTCTTTTTGTTGGCATTCTCACAATGAGGCCACAGGACAAAGTGATTGATCCAACAATAAACCATTTATGTTTGAAAGGGACAAGTGAGGATCGATCATAACTTTAGGTAATGGTTGTTATTTCATTAGTCTCCTTGTGTTTGATGTGGTGGTTACCTTCTTAACAATATTGTACATTTGTTTTTGAGAATTATTGAGTAATGATGATAAGTTTACATATAATATAACTGGTTGTACTTCATTTTAAAATTGAACATTTGTATAAGATAGATAGTTAATGATATCAAAACATTTTTATTCTTGTAGGATTGCATGGGATATGAGTATATAAAGTAGTAAAGTTTTGACTGAATTTGATTTGATATGTGTGCTCCTAAATTCTATGGATGGATCTTTCACAAAACAATTTAGAATCATAGTCAAAGACATTATCTTCTTGTAGAGCTCTTTTTAATACAACCTTTCATTTTGTATTTGAAAATAATTCCACATGATGCTCTGCAAATCAAGCACCTTGGGTCCTGGTCAAAATCTAGTATCAATCACCAAATACTAAAATAGTTTTGTATTTTAAAATTTTGTGATATTTGATCCTTTTTATTTTCAATTCATCTTAAGATGACTTTAGAAACACACAAGGGATGCCCAGAAATAGGAACAAAAAAATTAGATAATCTCTCAAAACTAGAAAAATTATTTTCTTTTAAAAAATTATTGAAAACCTAAAACATGCACATAAGCTATATTTGGCCCATTTGTCGTAGACATTTCTCATTTTCAATCTTTTCCATTAGATATATTTATTTAGTGCCAGTAACTTACAACTTATTTGGACTCCTCAAAAGTCAAAATTGTTCGAACCCTCACGTATGCAATAATTTTTTTAATATGTATACAAATTCCTCAGTCCCATGTTTAGCGCGTACAATGGTGACTTTCACTATACAATTTATTATGTTATGCTTTCCAGAATAATTTTTTAATTTAGGTCTACAACATAATTATGATATGTAACTTGTGCCTTTCTCACATCAGAGTGCAACCTTCAATGATGCATCCTCATTTCTTTCTCTTTGTGTTTTCATTTGCCTCTCATATTATTCTAGAAAATTGATATATATATATTTGTGTGTTAACAATGAAAAACCTTGTAGGCTAACTTGACTTGATGATGCAAATGGTATGTGGGTTGGATAACCAACTAACAACTGCCTAGAGTTACAAAGAAGGCATAAACATAAGGAAAAATATGACTCTTGCATTTGGGCCACACTTCACACTTGGAACTCCCAATCTATAACCACCCCTAAACATTCCTAACACACTCCCTTTGGACAACTAAAATGCTTCAAACAAATGTGCATACTAGTTCAACAAGCCATACCTTGGTCTATTCATTGTCGCTATGACAGTCATACACTATTTGTTGGGGAAGTCACCCTAATCAACCATAAAAGTGTGGTCCTTTCTCCCCAAACAAAGGAAAAACTTCAAAACTTACCATTTCCTATCATAGGACCCTCAGCTCCACTCCCAACACCTTAGTGGAGATAAATCATGACCAAACAGTCATGTTACTTCTTGGACTGATCTCTGACAACATTTTCAGTCCTTCTTGCATCAAAGCCATGTACAAACCTCTGCATGCACCACCTGCACTCACAAAATATACATAATATACATTGTTTCATGTTACTCTAAAAATTAAGGGCATTCCAAACACGTGCAACAACACAAAACTACATTTTGAATGCTTTTTGGATATCCTAAATCAAGGTTTTGACTCTTTATAGGAAAACTTAAATATCTTTATCAATAATGCATCAAACTGGATGCCCCAAAAACATGAATAAATATGATTAAATTCCAAAAAAACTAATATAATTTATTCACCAAATGAACTTCATTTCCACCATGAAAAGCATGAGTTTCAGATTGTTTTAATTATCAAAACATGAAAAATATGCAAAAAAACTCAAGTTTTATTGATCATGAACTTATTACTTCCACTCACTTTGTCATTCTTGTGCCTTTACAAAATATATAGACCTATGTAAACCTTTGGAACTAATAACCATTCTATAACTACCCTCATACCAACCTTTTAGTCAGTTTGTTCCCTTGACTAGTATTGTCAACTTGACAACAAAGTTGTCAATTTGCCAACTTACATGTTCTTTTGGCATCTAATATTTGAATATTATTCTTATTATATAAAATGGTCATTCATAGACCTTGTGAACACCAAAAAAGATCATTAAAATCCTAATATACCCTTTGAGCCCTTCCATGACCCAAAAACCTTGTTTTTCCCAACATGACAAATTCATTACAAAAGGACTTATTGCATGAGTATTATGACTTCAAATGGAAATTTTAGCCATATTTACAAGCTAAAATGGTCAAGATTGACCTTACATTCCAAATATCTCTTTGATCTTCATTGTGGCCTCCTAATGACCTTGCTTATTTTGGGTGCCCCTGCACTAGATGGTTGTGCATAATTCAATTATATGAGTAATATTTATTGTATTACACCTACAATTGATCATTATGATGAACTATAACTGATTAAATGTTTTAAGATGTTAAGTTGATGATCACCAAGCTACAGAAAGTTAATGCAAGACATTAAATCAGTTAATGTATTGTATTGTCATTGATGTCAACTTGATATAATCTATTTGGTTATATACAAAGGGTCAAAGACTTCATAGAACCAGAAAGATAAAGGTTATGCTTTTAGTAATGCATAAAAGATCAGTATTCACTAAGTGACAACAAACACCAACAGATAGTGCACCCTGAAAGATAGAGATACCCAAGAGGAAAGTCACAATGACACCCAAGCAAGCATAACCGACAAGAAAAATCACAAGCATTACCAATGAGAAGAATCACAGTGTTACCCGATGAACAAACAACCCCGATGGAAAGACAACTCCGATAGAGATGCCCGAGGAGAACTTAAGTGTCGATAGAGATAACAAAGAGTTAAAACATCGAAAAGAACTGAAGTTCAGAAATGACAAAAGACTTAGATGGCAAGAGCTAAAGGAGTTAACTGGTTGTTAATATTGTTTTCATTGACAAGTTAAAATCCTGAGATAAGAGAGAGATTTAAAGGTATTTTAATCCAGTTGTCTAAGAGAAATCTACGGGATAAAAATGAAGTATAGTTTTAAAGAAAAATTGGCTAGAATTGCAGATCACACCAAGAACAAGAAAGTCAAGAAATAAGAAATGGTGAAATCATGTCTATAAAGAGACAAGATAATTCATTGTGAACTAGGGGTGAATAGAGAAGAAGATGCTAGAGAGAAACTGGTGAAGAACAACTTCATACAGTCCTGATCAATCAAGCTGAGGAAAGAGATAAAGATTTATGTGGACACTGAGCAATAGAGAAGCAAAAAATCACCAAGAAGAAAGAAGTGGAGAAAAGGTATTGAAAATATACATTAATCAGAAAGGTATTATTAGATTACAATAGATCTAAAAATTTGCAAAGTATAGTTGTATATATGAACAGATCATTTACTATTTCAATTTAACCATTGGATTAGAAAGTCTCTTAACCCAGTAGGACTTAACAATCATTTATATGTGGAGATACATCCTAAGGAGTATCAAAAGGTTTGGTCATAAAGATAGCATAGAGATGCAAGATATCAAGTGAAAAACTACACAGGGTTTGGTCATAAAGATAGCATAGAGATAACAGAAATCAAGTGAAAAACTATTGTATTTAAATCTTCTAACAAGGTCACACCTAACAGTGTGTTTGTAACCTTTAAAATGGTTGGCTCTTCACCGATCTCACTTCAGAAGAGTGAAAATTTTGGGTTACCGGTCCAAAGTGACAGAAGAGTGAACATTTCTTTGAGGCTAAAAGACATTACTTTTGAAAGAATCTCTAAGATAGAGGTTTAATCTAGGCCGTCCATTCCATACAATGTTGAAAGCTAGAAATTATTTGAAGATGATTTAAATATTCTGATATTTTTATATTGTGAATCAAGCTTTGGAAATAAAGAGATGAATTTTAGTGGATTTGTAGAGACTTTGGATGGTAAAGATATTGCTTTTGGTAAGGATGTCTTGTAGCTGAAATCAAACAGGGTTCCAAAGGGATTGGTTGTGCTTGAGAAATATTTTGATAAAAAGGACAAACCTTATTCCACAAGGACTGTGAACAAGCCTGAGGACTTGGAGGAAGTGAATATAGGAATAGTTGAAGCTCCCAAGAAGGTATAAATTGGTAATAAATTGTCTCCTAAACTTAGAGAGTTGTTGGTTGATCTTCTAAAAAAGTATAGACATGTATTTGATTGGTCTTATAATTAATTGAAGGCATACAAAGAAGATTTCTTCCAACATGAGATTCCTTTAAAGGAAGGTACAATGCCTTTCAGATAGAAGTTAAGACCTGTTAATCCCACCCTAGCACCCAAGATGCAAGAAGAACTAAAAAAGCTAAAGGATTCCAGAATAATCAAGCCTATCACACATTCAACATGGGTATCCAATTTGGTACCAGTGAGAAAAAAATGGTGATATCAGACTTTGTGTAGATTTCATAAATTTGAACATCAACTCATTAAATGACAACTATGGTTTGACAAATATGGAATTTGTGCTACAAAGAGTCACTGGATCTGAATTGATGTCAATGTTGGATGGATTTTTAGGATATAATCAAGTCATGGTTAAGTAATCAGAACAATTCAAGACTGAATTCACCACACCTTGGGGAACTTATTGTAGGTGAGAATTCCTTTTGGCTTGACAAATACTAGGGAAACTTTCCAAAGAGCCATGAATGTGGCATTTGCATATTTCATGAATGAGTTTCTAGCAGTCTACCAAGATGATCTAACAGCCTATTCAACAAAGGAGAATCAACACTGTGGTCATCTAGAGAGAATTTTTGTGAGAGCATTGAAATATGGGGTTTCTTTTAACCCAAAGAAGTGTGTATTTGGGGTCATAGAGGGAAATATCTTAGGACATATTATATCTAAAGATGGAGTTAGAATTGACCTTGAAAGGGTAGATGCAATTGATAGAGTCCCTCAGCCCAAGAATGTCGAGGGCATTCAATATTTCTTTCACTAGTACATTTGAGGCCAAATTCTAATGGCTATCTGTCGGAATTGCAACACCTATTTGTTGACCATTTGACAGATGCATCTGTCGGGGTTATTGCACTAGAAATTGTGATGTAAGTGGTAAACATCGGTATTCTGACTGAGGAATCCATCAAAAATCACCACACTAATAGAAACTTACTATGTCATTTATTACAGTTCATCTATCAGAATGTCGATGAAACGTGTGGACTCTTTGACAGACATATTATCGGAAAATAGGGTCTCTCCGACATTAAACCTGTTAGGATAGTGATGGATATGCAGTGACTGTCCGATAGGAAAACCCGTCGGACATATAACAGTCTCGTCGAGCAGTTCTCTCAAAAATAGAGTCTTTCTGACATTATACCTGTCGAAAGGGCGATGGATATGCAATGAATTTCTGACATGACAACCCATCAAACTTATAGCACTGTCATCAAACATAGCTATTGAAAATTTAATCTATTTGACGTTAAACCTACCAGCGCTGATGGGCATGCAATGACTTTCTGATAGGAAGGTCCATCGTACATATAGCACTGATGTCGAAGCAGATGTCATAAGAGTCAAAATAGCGATGACCTAGCACACTAAAGATAACAAATCTCAAGAGACCATCATAGAGAGTCTCCGTCTTTGGTCCATATTACTGACAAAATGTTTTATATTTCATTAGCTCATGAAATACGGGGATTATTTTCATGATAACATATTATTTAAGTTGGCGTTGCACAAATTTATTTACTTCGTGCACTTGTAGACTAAAAGGACAGTGATAAAGAAACATCTCCTCTTGTGGCCTACATTGCTCAGGACACGGGAGGGGATGCTTCATTCTCGTTGTCCTCATAGTCCACAAGTGTGTGAATTAGATAAATTCATGCAATGGAAACTTAAATAATGTATGTTATCCATGAAAATAAAATCTATTAAATTCTTTCAGATCCCCGTATTTGATGAGCTAACAAAATATAAAATGTTTCTTCAATCGTATGGACCAAAGATGGAGACCAACTATTATGGTCTCTTGAGCTCTGCTATCTTTAGTCTAGATTATGAGAAGAGGTATGATTGGATGCCAAAGACGGAATATTTGTGAAGGTTTTATAGAAGTAGGTTACTGAATCATCATCTCTGCACTGGTACTCAATCTGGAAACCCTTGTCCTCACTTTTGTCCCACCTCAACTGAGTAAAGAAGATATTCTCTAGAATTTTAGACATCTAGAAAATCTCCACAAATATCCCTTTTGGCCTCCACTGAATATACGTCTTCTCATAATCTAAAAAATCTTGATCATTGATTCTCATCAATGTACGAATAAAATAGAAAGACTCAAAGCATGGAATATAAGAAAATATTAAGAAACAATTCAAATAAAATAAATAAGATTATATCCTAAACTTATCAATTTTCTAAAAATAAGTTCAAACAGTTAAGTTACCTATATTTATATATTTGAAATGATAAACAACTATTAAAAAAATTACCTTTAACTATTTAAGAATAGCGATGATAAACCCATATGTACAGACTATTTCATAATGAAATATATGACAGAAGATTTGCATGACATTTATCCAATACATGAAGACAGGATACAAATAATATTGAAGCAAGATTGAACTTTTGAGAATCAAGGAAGGAAACCTATTCATTAGGTAAGAAGCTATAGCAAAAATTGAGGAAAGAAATCTATTCATTAGGTAAGAAGCTATAGTCCAAAGGTATTGTTAAACTTGTTGGTTGGTTGTCCAAAGGAAGATTTGTTCTGATGGTAGTGTTGAGAAGCACAAGGGAATTAATTATGATAGGATTCTTTTATGATTGGTAAGATTTGGAATCTAGGTGAGTCTTATTGTCTATTGTGACAACTATTGACCTTGAGATTGAGCAAACAGATGTGAAGAAAACTTTCATGGTGATTTGGAGAATCGAACCTAAAACTTGTAAGAGGTGCAGAATGGGATGCTATTTATTGTTATAGTGGGATAAGATACTTGTAGGTGAAACTATTGTAGTCCACACATTATTTAATTGGTTCACTTGTTAAGGGCATAGTTAAACTTAATATAAACAAAAGATGGTTCTAGTTGTCACACATTTAGCAACTCTAATGATAATTAATATAAATTGTCAATTAATAATTGAATACAGATATGATCAAATGAAAACTAAAAGATATTTAAAATCAATTTCCAATTAATTACATCAAAGTCATTTATTATTTGAAAAAGAGGACATGATTGTTTCATCTAACCAATCTTGCAGAGAGAAGCAAGACCATCAAAACAATCTAACGTGTTTATTATTTCCATATAATTTTCTAACATTGAAGTTGATCTCCCCATGGCCTTCAGAGGTTTCAAATTAGTGATGTATAGGATAATTTCCATGTCTATCCCCAACAGAATCTTCTCCATTGATTTTTACCCTATGAAGACCACGAAGGCACTGGTTACATTTCATTCAACTTCCTATTGCTTATATTAAGTTTAGATTATTATCACATCTTTTTGTGAGAGCGTTGATCACAATGTTCCATTTAAACAATGATTAAAAATAAAAATTAATCATAATCATTGTCTGGAGTAATGCCAAAAGGCAAGCAAATTATCTATCAAAATTGTATGAGGTGGCACAACATGAACACTCATTTCTTTGGAAAATGTCGAAATCTACATGAAGTGAATAGGAGACATTGATTGAGGACAAACTCTTGAAATAAACATCAAGTTGTTGAAGGGACATGTTATTCTAATATGAAACCTTCCAACTGTACACATCTTGATGTAGATTGGAAAATGAAGTACTAAGGACAACATATGTTATTATCAAAAAGAGGATACTGAATGTGAAGCATCATATTTCATATGCTATGAAAGGTGTTGTATCGACCATATGAGAAAGAAACATGTATTACGAAAGGAGAGATGACCATTGTAACAAATTAGGGAGATAAGGCCATCAAGATAGTGATCAAATCAGACAGATACAATGAGCACATTCCTGCTAAAAATTTCAGCAAAGTTTACTTGTGAGTAAGGGGTAACCCAATGTTTCAAAAAATCATGTGGAGGAAAATCAAAAGTACATTTATTTGTTACAGAATCAAATTTAAGTGACAAATATTTAATGGAGGATACAATTGTTATGTATGAGATTGAAATTATAGAGTACCTCTGTAGAAAACAATCAATGGAGTCAATTGTGATCACGACATTCATTATGAAACAATAAGCACAAGGTGAGGTTATAAAGAGACATAACAAGAATCTTCAAAATGAAATTAAGCTCATCATTATTGAAGACAATGGTCAAAATGGGTGATCTATCCAGTCATAGTTCAACATTAGGAGAATTAGACATGTCTCACAAAACCCGTCAACACAAGTCACTATTAAGATGACACAATTAGAAGCTTTAGATGCAAAGTGTGATCAATCTAGAAGTGCATTTTTTTGTAAACAACATCTTCATTCAAAAGGACAACTTGATATTATGTAGTGCTATTGTAATTTTACATTGTGACAGCTATAAGAAAAGGTTCAAAGTTATGATTCCACCAAGAGATCTATAAGCAAGTTTTAGGTGCATGTAAGGCTTTCTATATAAGAGAAAGGCTTGTAATTAATGAAAGTAGTCATGAGAAGTTGTTTTAGAGAGAAAGAATGGTTACAAGGTCTGTAGGAGGAGCATAATGGTTACTTCAAGGGATATATAATATACATCATGTCCATGAAGTAAGACCTTGAATCCATTTTTAATACTGGTAATCAACAATTCAAGAGGGACAATCATTTGCATCTATTTTGATAGTCATTTACCTCTATGGCCATTTATTAACATTCAGAAATATAGTTCTTAAGAAAGGAAGAGCATGGTTTCATAAAGGAAATTTTTTGATATCCAATGGAAAAAAATATTATGTTATAAAGTGATGTGATATTCAGAAGGAAAGCTACAAGATATTTGCAACAAAGTTTGAATCCTTAAGCAACCATGTCAAAGAGTAGTGAAAGTATACAAAGTAAAGACTAATTATTTCAGCATTTGTTTCATCATAGGAAGGTAGTAATCATATGAATCAAATTAAAAAGTTACATTATGATAAATTAAATGTCATGGAATGGTGATCACAATAATTTTGAACAAAAGCTTTATATGGAGAAGGACAATGTGAAACATACTAGTTTGATTTTTTCTATCTTCTAAATTTATGATGAAGCTGTTAAGGAAAAGAATGAACAAAATAAAAGAGTATACCATTATCAAGTGTATCAAATTCATGAAGAAGCACATCAATTATAAGCAACATAAATAGTAGATCATCCCAGGGATAGATATGCATTCAGAGACATTCACATCAAACAAAGCATGAAGAAAAAGTAATGTAGTGGACTACAAGTATAAAAGCATCAAGTACTAATCCAAAAGTAATTTTGTAGCGATAAATATCCTAACAAAAATCGTGAATCATATTCAATGAAGAGCTACAACTATAAGCCAGGTAATGGACATTCAGATCACCAGTATCAAAACCTTCTAATTCAATAAAATGGATTTAAAACAACCATCATATGGATGTTTCACATGAGAAATATTCAAGGGGATTGTTTTATTGAGAAAATAGAGTTACTCTACAGAGTTACTATGTAATGAAATTCATAGTTTACAAAAAGAATTGGTTTCAGATTCAAGCAAAGAATTATTTTGAAACTAGAGACATTATAGTGTCAAAGCATGTGCATACATGAAAGAGGTCATTTTTCATGGGGCAAACTGTAGTTTTGAGAAAGATCTTGTGACAGATAGCTCTTTCTTTCATTTCAAATTGTTTTTTTAAGGAGGATGTGTTATTGTTTTAAGTTCATTAAAATAGTCATAGGACAATAAGAATAAACCAATGACAAAAATATACATCATAGGAGAATAAATCATTTGGTTTTAGCAATAGAAATAGAGAATACATAAGTTGATGAGTGAAAATGCAACGTGACAAGATATCAAGTAAAGAAATCAATATTTCTAAGAAGATGAAACCAAAATTGCAGCCAATAATGTTCACTTGAGAATATTACAACAGTGAATAGTGTCATTGACATAGGGTGAGTTGTTATAGTATGTATACAACCCAAGGATATAGGTTAGGGAGTAGTTTAGATTTATATTTAACCTAGAGAAATATCAATTAGAAATATGAAGGGTACAAAGGTTGAGGCAAGAGAATCTTGGCTCTTTGGCAATCCTGCTCAACCTAAAATATATTTACTTCATTCCTTAGTCTGTTCTTTGTTGCTCGACATGTTTTTTCTCTATTGCTTGGCATGCTTGCCGAGTAGCTCAGTATTGATTATGATTCTATTGCTCGGCTCTTCTTTGGCCAAGGTGCTCTATTTCTCAGTCATGCCCTTGCCGAGTTGGTTTATTTTTGGAGTTGGAGCTGTGGCTGACTTCTTCATTTAATTTTTGTAGCTGGATTTATTTGGGATCTATCTTGGGATTTGTGTGGACCTAAATCTAGGTCTATCCTTTGGGTTTGAGTGCTGACTTCCTTGTTGGTCTCTTGTATATATTCTTTTGTATGTTCTTAGTTTGGTAGAAAGTCTTAGAGCAAGAAGGAAAATGTTAAGATATTGAAGATCAGAGATCTTTGTTGTAAGAAGATCAAATTGTAATACATTTCTTTGTATATGGCCGTAACCAGGAAGGCCTTATAGCCTGGCATGTATTGATTTTGATGATTTGATAAATAAATATCTCTGCATTTCTCTTCTCCCATTGTGTGTTGTGTTAATTATGCATTGTATCTGCAAGTTGGTTGGTTTTGGGTGTGCCCTAGGCCCCATCTCCAACCCTCCTTCTGTCAGGTTGTATCAGAGTGAGTTGAGATATGTGGTTCCTTCTTGTAAACTCTAAAGATATTTTCTGTAGGGTGGTAGGTTGCGATCTAACTTACAATTGCAAAGAGTTTCAAGATGGTTCGTGGGAGAGGAAATGTTGATCAAGGTCTGGATGATATGCTTAGATAGATGGTTGCAAGATTGGAAGCTGTTGAGACAGCCCAGCGTAGAGGAAGACATCTTGAAGATGTTAGTGATGATGAATTTGAAGAGGTTCAAGGTGAAGCTGCACCTACACCTATGATGGATCAAGAAGAGGAAAGATTCTTGAGAGCTTTGACAAGTTTGAAATCCACACCTCAGTTTAATCCTCCTGAGTATAGTGGATAGTTAGATTCTGATGAATTGATTGACTGGATAACTGAAATGGAAAAGTATTTTGAATATGAGAATGTTGCAGAAGATAAGAAGGTGAAGATTGCAAGCAAAAAATTGAAGGGTCATGCATCCTTGTGGTGGGAACACATACAATTGGACAGAAAAAAGAAAGGTAAAGACAAGATCAAGGTATGGGATAAGATGGTTAACAAATTGAAAGGAAAATTTCTACCTTGTGATTATCAGATTAACCTAATCCGGCGAATGCAAAGTTTGAAGCAAAAGGAAAAATTAGTCAAAGACTATACTGAGGAATTCTATAGATTAGACATCAGATCTGGACATGTTGAAGATGCAGTGGAAAGAGATGCAAGATACCTAAATGGGTTGAGAAGTTCCATACAAGATGAAATCAGTTTGGTCAAAATGGAAGGTATTGAAGAGGCATATCAATTTTCCCTAAAAGCTGAAGAAAAGTTGAACAAAAGATATGAACAAAGACAAAGAGGTAGAGGTGGTAGGTTCCCTAGAGGAAGAGGCAAATCTCATGGTGAAAATAGTAGATATGAACTAGACAAGTCAAATAAAGATGCTAGTCAAGACAAAGGAAAAACTAAATGGAAAGGTGGAAATTCATACTGAGGAAGAGGCAATTATTCCAGAGGTGGATATAGTAGAAGAGGGTTCCAAGTAACTTGTTACAATTGTGGTGAAGAAAGACATAAATCCTTTGAGTGTACACATGCAAGCAAGAAAGGTGGTAACAGTAGAAGAAATGCATTAGTGCAAGAAGAGTCATCTAATGAACTTGAGAATCTCATGATCTGAAGGATACTATGGAGTACAAAAGATAAGCAAGATTCGATTAGAAAAATTTTGTTCAAAACCAGATGTAGAGTTGCAGACAAGGTTTGGAAAGTCATTGTTGATAGGGGAAGCTCAAAGAATCTGGCATCTAAGGAAATGGTTGCAAATTTGTAGTTGGAGAGGATGAAACATCAAAAACCCTACAAGATCTCATGTACCAAGGATGAGCACACATTAATCATGAGTGAACAATGTTTTGTGAATCTAAAAATTTGAAAGTACTATGATGAGGTGTTATGTGATATTATGCCAATGGATTGTTGTCATATATTGTTGGGTAGACCTTGGAAATATGATAGACATGCTATACATGATGGAAGGTTGAATAAATATTCTATTTGGGTTGATGGAAATAAGAAATATTTTTTACCTTTGATTGAAGAATATGCTGATGAGTTGTGTACATCTGTAAAATTTTGTCTGATGGAAGGTAGATAGTTTGTTAAAGATCTGAAAAGAAATGATATCTTTTATGCTTTGATTCCTAACAAACCAAGTAAGAATGCAGAAGATGACATACTTGCATAAGTTAAGAAGTTACTGATTGAATACAAAGAAATCATTTTAGATAATGTACCTAATGGTTTGCCACCAATTAGAGATATCAGTCACTATATGGATCTAATTCCTGGAGCTAGTTTACCAAATAAAACACCACATAGGTTAACACCTACCGAAAATGAAGAGTTTAATCAACAAGTTCATGAATTGTTGAACAAAGGCTTAATCAGAGAAAGTCTGAGTCCATGTGCAGTAACTGCTGTGTTGGCACCTAAAAGGAATGGAGAATGGAGAATGTGTACTGACTCCAGAGCAATAAACAAGATCACGGTCAAGTATAGGTTTCCTATACCAAGAATGGATGACATAATGGATTGTTTGAGTGGAGCAATGTATTTTACCAAAATTGACTTGAAGAGTGGGCATCATCAGATCAAAATCAAAGAAGGTGATGAATGGAAGACTATTTTCAAGACAAAGGAAGGTTTGTATGAGTGGTTGGTTATGCCTTTTGGTTTAAATAATGCACCTAGTACATTTATGAGGTTGATGAATGAAGTTCTGAAGAAATTCTTGAATAAGTGTGTGATTGTATATTTGGATGATATTCTGATATTTAGTAAGACCAGAGGAGAACATATGATGCATATAAGACAAGTGTTGCAGAGATTGAAAGAAGAAAAGTTGTTGATAAATCTGAAGAAATTTTCCTTCATGAAAGAAGAGCTTGTGTATTTGGGTTTTGTGATTTCAGTTGATGGTTTGAAGATGGATCTAGAGAAGGTCGAAGCTATATTGAGTTGGCCTACACCTAATAATGTTACTGAGGTAAGATCATTTCATGGTTTGGCAAGTTTTTACAGAAAGTTTATTAGAAATTTCAGTTCTATTTTCAATACTATGACTGAGACAATGAGAGGTGACAAAATAGAGTTCAAATGGACACATGGATCTGATAAGACTTTTGAAGCTTTAAATTTGAAAGTTTCTGCATTACTTGTGTTGGCATTACCTAATTTCAATAAGGTATTTCAAGTTGAATGTGATGCAAGTGGAAGTGCAATTGGAGCTGTATTAACTCAAGAAGGTAAACCCATTGCTTTCTTTAGTGAAAAGTTGAATGATGCAAAGAGGAAATATTATGTCTATGATCAAGAATTCTATACTATTGTGCAAGCTATAAATAAATGGAGACATTACTTGATGCCAAATGAATTTTTGTTATATACTGATCACGAGGCTTTACAATATTTGGGTAGTCGGAATAAGTTGAATCAGAGACATATGAAATGGGTTCAATATTTGCAGAGTGTTACATTTGTGATTAAGCATAAGAGTGGAGTTTCTAACAGAGTTGCTGATGCATTAAGTAGAAGAAGATCTTTGTTGAATGAAATGAGTATTGAAGTTCTTGGCTTTAATGACATGAAGAATTTGTATAAAAATGATCCTGATTTTTCAAAGTAGTGGAGAGTGTGCAAAGAACCTAATACAAATCAATCAAGAAAGTATGAAGACTATTTCATTCAGGAAGATACGTTGTTTAAAGGAATTCAGTTGTGCATACCAAGAGGTTCAATGAGAACTAATTTGATTAAGGAGAAACATAGTAGTGGATTGACTGGACACTTTGGCATTGATAAAACATTGATTTTGTTGAAGGAGAGGTAATTTTGGCCTTAGTTGTATAAAGATGTTCAGAAATTTGTAAGAATTTGTGGATTTTGTCAAGTTGCAAAGGGAATAAGTCAGAATACTGGTTTGTATACACCTATTACTATTCCTGAGAAACCTTGGGGTTATATTAGCATGGATTTTGTTCTTGGACTTCCGAGGACAGCAAGAGGTAATGATTCTATATTTGTTGTTGTGGATAGATTTTCCAAGATGACACATTTCATACCATGTAGAAAAACATCAAATGCAGTACATATAGCAGATCTTTTCTTCAAGGAGATTGTCAGATTGCATGGATTACCAAAGAGTATCATCTTTGATAGAGACAGTAAGTTTGTAAGCTATTTTTGGAGAACACTTTGGAAGAAGCTAAATACTGTGTTGAAATTTAGTTCTACATTTCATCCACAAACTGATGGACAAACAGAGGTTGTAAACAGAATTTTGGGTAACTTGTTGAGATGTTTAGTTGGAGACACACCAAGCAATTGGGATTTGACGTTGGCACAAACAAAGTTTGCATACAATAGTTCAGTAAACAGAAGTACTGGAAAGATACCTTTTGAGTTTGTTCATGGCACACAACCTAGAGGTATATCATATTTGAGAGACATTGTTGGTGAAGAGAAAATAAGTGCTGAAGCATAAGAATTTGCATAATTTAAGAGGACAATGCATGAAGATGTAAGGCAGAAGTTAGAGAAAAGTAATCAGAAATACAAAGATGATGTAGACAGATCAAGAAGACATAAGACATTTGAAGTTGGTGATGTTGTGATGGTTCATCTGAAGAAAGGAATATTTCCTATTGGAACATTTGGGAAACTGAAGATGAAGAAATTTTGTCCTTGTAAGATATTGAGAAGATTTGATAGTGGAAATTCTTATGAAGTTGAATTACCTGATGATATGGATATATCACCTATTTTTAATATTTTAGACTTGTATGAATATATGAACCTGATGAAGAAATGACAGTACCAAGTGATTATCCTAAGAAGCAGATAGAGGAAGTTGAGAAGATCTTGAAACAGAGAGTTGTCAGAAGTACAAGAGGAAAGGAATACATGGAATATCTAGTAAAGTGGAAAAATAGACTGATTGAGGACTCATCTTGGATTTCTCAATCTAAGTTGGATTTATTTCAGGTTAGACCTGATACATGATTTGGGGAATCATTTATTTTCAACCCTAGGTGTCTGATGTAGGAGCATCTTGGGTCTTTGGCAATCATGCTCAACCAAAAATATGTTTACTTTATTCCTTAGTTTGTTCTCTGTTGCTCGACATGTTTGTTCTCTATTTCTTGACATCTTTGCCGAGTAGCTCGGTCTTGATTATGATTATGTTGCTCGGCTCTTCTTTGGCCGAGGTGCTCTTTTGCTCAGTCATGCCCTTACCGAGTTGGTTTATTTTTGGAGTTGGAGTTGTGGTCGACCTCTTCATTTAACTTTTGTAGCTAGATTTATTTGGGATCTATCTTGGGATCCGTGTGGACCTAAATCTAGGTCTCTCCTTTGGGTTTGAGTATCAACTTCCTTGTTGGTCTCTTGTATATATATTATTTTGTATGTTCTTAGTTTGGTAGAAAGTCTTAGAGCAAGAAGGAAAATGTTAAGATATTGAAGATCTGAGATCTTTGTTGTAAGAAGATCAAATTGTAATACATTTCTTTGTATATGGCCATAACCAAGAAGGCCTT
The DNA here is from genome assembly GCA_018584345.1 of Thuja plicata. NCBI lineage: Eukaryota > Viridiplantae > Streptophyta > Pinopsida > Cupressales > Cupressaceae > Thuja > Thuja plicata. The sequence goes on from MU225200.1 coordinate 955,107, forward strand.
ATAGCCTGACATGTATTGAGTTTGATGATTTGATAAATAAATATCTCTGTATTTCTCTTCTCCCACTGTGTGTTGTGTTAATTCCGCATTGTATCTACAAGCTAGTTGGTTTTGGGTGTGCCCTAGGCCCCGTCTCCAACCCTCCTTGCGTCAAAGGAAATGGATTTATCACAAGGTCAAGAGCCTCAATGTTACAAGGTGATTTTCTTGAACTGCATCAAGGTCAAACTCAATAGCAAATGGAACATCATTGTTGTTTTTGGAAAAAAAAAATAGTGCTATCAAAGGCATGAGAAAGAGCTAATATTAAGTTTTAAGGGTCAAGACAATGGCTACAATCAATGTATACAAGACAAAAGAAGTCTATGGGACAAAAAACCCTATTATTTATGCACTGTGAAGTGCTGATATTTTTCATTTTAGTTTAATAGTGAGCCCTCCAAATCTCTCAAACCATTCTTTGCTAGATAAATCTTGAAAAGAGGCTTCTATTAAATACTTTATGATCCAAAAAGCCTTGCAACAATTTCAACGCTCTCTTGAATATGATAATAGAGAGAAAGATCAAAAGGCCGAGAAAAACAAAGAGAAACAAAATAATCAAACAACAGATAAAATCCTAATCTTATGTTAACAGTGCAGAGGATTTACATAATAAAGAGCCTAAATAACTCACCATTGATGTCGTTTAGTGCAGATAAAGCCACATCTTTTTCCCCTTCCTTGTACACATGCTCTGTTGGACAAGAAGGGCCAAAAACCCTATCTGCACAACAAATTTACAATTTCATCACAAACAAAGAAGAGTGTAAGTCCAACATAGAATTGGAGAATACACCTATAGGTGCTTATTGCAAAGTGGAAAGCTAATATTAAATAATCTGGTTTGAGAATTTCAACTATTATTGTACTTCCCAAGATTTGCATTTTCAGTTCAAGAACTTTTACCATAGTTGTGGTTTGGAAGAGTGAAAGTCCAATATTTATATTGTAGATTGAAAACTTTACTTTAATTATGCTTTGAAAGAGTGAAATATTCATTCATATTTGCAGACCAAGAACTTAATGATAACTGTACTTCCAAAATTTGAATTATGATTCATATCTTAGTAAGAAAAATGTAAAATTTAATTTTTTTTGAAGAAAAAAGAGTAAAATATGGAGATTCATGTTTCTTGAATTATAATGATGATTTATTGCTCATTAACTTCAATTTGTCTTACCAAGTTTAGATCTGAGATTTGAATTCTGATTTCGATCTACCGAAACTGTCATTCTCGATTAGAAAAGAGACTAAACCTTCTTCGCTTACTATTTTCTTCTACAGTCCTCCCGAAGTGCTAATTCAGGAGGAATTTTAAACTAAACCTTGTTCCAAACTTGTTTTGGATGGTTTATATATCATATGATACTTTGAAATAAACTCATAATAATATGTAGAATAATAAACATAAACAACATGAATTAGTCTTTATTTTCAACTCCTGTTACAACATTAACAAATAATTATTGTTTAAACTTCTGACCTAAGAAATTCTCTTCAGCAATCTAGAAACTTAACAACTACAATGAAATTAGTTGACCAGAATGTTCTTGTATTAATCAACCACAAAGAAAATTTCCCTTAAATCTTGAATACCAAGTTCTCACACAACTAGAAGGCAAAGAGTGACAACTTCATGAGGACCAACGCACTGAAAGAACCTAGCAAGAAATGTATCAAAATGAGTGGGATATCAGTCGATATTGTACCAATATTCCTCCACAACCTACCTTGTTTCAAGTGACTGTAAGCGTCAATTCAACCATATGATCAATGCTCAATTTCATAAAGGACTAAAACTTCATAAAATGATGTTTTTAGGGTCTAAACTCCTAGATAAGGTCATAATTAGGTCTAGTAACTTCCAGAAGGTATCAAGAACATAAAATAGGGTCAGAAACACTTTGATTAAGACCAAGGAAGTATGATTACATCAAATTATCTAATGTTATTACTTTTTTCCATCGAGATCATCTTTGCATATTATACTTGCTAAGTTATCATCATAAACAAGAAATGCATTCAAGACAACCATATGATCAATGCTCAATTTTGCATAGCCTCTTGTGTTTTACCAATAGTTGGTGTACCCAAGTAGGTTCATTGGGAGTGATTGTCAAAATCAACCCAAAATAGGAACTTGAATCATCAAGTTTGGATGCTATATTGAAGTTAGAAGTTGTTTTCAAAGGTGTAGAGCCTATAGTTTTTAGAGGTGTAGAGCCGATAGTAAGAGATCTAATTGAAAATTTGAGAGATCTAGTCCTAGAGAAAAAATGAAGCTATAAGCTCTGCATCAAGTGGTATCAGAGCTCGGTAAGAGTTCTTAGGAGAAAGACAAGATGTTAGTGGGAGATGGAGAAACCAATCTCAGAATACTAGTTGAAGCCTTGTAATGTTGAGAGTGGGATAAAGGCTAGATTTGAGACCCTAGATAAGGAACAACCTTATTGAGATTCAGTTTGTTTTGAGAATATTTTTATATTCTGTACTAAACAGGGCCAACCATGTGAAGGTGGAAGCTCATTTGGCCCCACCCCCCCCTCTAACATCACTCTAAATTCCCCGCTAACATCTAATTAACATTCATTCATTATTTCATCCATTAATAAAATGTAACATTCATTAATTATCACACGATAACATTCATTAACATTCATTAACACATTATAAAATTTATGAACATTCAATAGCACATAATCAAATTCATTGGCACATAAAAATCAGTCATTATCAATTAAGGTGCATAGATGACAATCATTTCTTTTTTTCTTTGGTTTTCTCGGTTTTGAGAAGAATCGCTAAGAGGAGAATTGATGTTATCATGATCATCTCCCCTATCATTAGATCTTAGTGCAGGCCTAGTTCTCTATTGATGCAAAAGGGAGCCATCTGCAATAACATATAAAAGGGTTAAATTAAAAACATTTTATTATAATTTGTTACAATTTTTCCAGTACTTTAAAGGACATAATAGTATAGCTCTTTACCTGATCTAGTCACATCATCAGCTTCAAGATCATTTTGTTCAGCCTCAGCCTCAACCTCAACCTACTCATTAATAGTGGACTCTATAGTCTCTGCAGCTACAATACAAATTGTTACATTAATCCAAGCACCTATTGCAATTAAATTTGTATTACTACACCAATCAATTTAAGTTCATGTTTACTAGCTTGTATTAATAATTACATATAAAAAATTGAATAGAAAATGTATACCTCCATCACTATGATGCACATCCAAACCAACATCATCACGCATAAGCTATGTACCAGAATCGATAGACTGCATTCCAATTTCATACGCATTCATGTTATCATTGATTTTTTACTTAAAACAAATATACTCCCTTTATGTTGGAACATAACATCAAATAAACTAATTGGTGAATAAATAAACTTGAAATAATCATCATTTAGCTTACTTACCATGATGGATCCATCAGCAGAACCTTGTGCACTTATTATTCTTTTTGCCACGGTTTTATAGACTTGTTGGAACCCAATTCTCTTGTTCTCTTTTGTGAGACTTATATTGAACTTCGCACCATGCATTTTTTTTGGTATCATCAATATTATAAAGATCAAATTATTATTTTTAGTGTTAAAAGTCATCTATGGATTGTATTTTTCCTCATATAAATATGATAATATTAACACTTACAACTCATGCAGCAAGTTTGGAATAACCACCATAGCCTAGCTTGTGTTGCTCGTGCTTTTGTAGTCTTTCCTTTGTTGCCTTTGATGTGTCAGGCAATCTATGAAGAAATTGAAATATTTTAGTTCATATAAATATGAAGAGTATTTAGTACCAATTATATTCTTAACAGTATCACATACCTTCTTTTTTTGTTTGGTGGTTTAATTCCTTTTTTATTTCATTTTTATCTTTCACATCCATAATAAGATGTTGCCACTCTAAATCAGGAATGCAAGGGGGGCGCTGGTACTTCAGGTTTTTTGATAATGTACACCTTTAATGGTCCCTAATATACCTCAAACATAACCCAAATTTCTGAAGGAGCCTATTCTTCTCAAATACACGAGGTCCAAATAAGTTTTTCGTACTCTCTATGAGAGCATCCTTTAACTTTATATCTTGGACCTTCCACCTTTTAAGAAAAAAACACTGTTAGATTCAAAAATGAAGTGAACTCACCTTTAATATAGTTTAAGAAATGGATGTAATGATAACTATCCTAGCAATGATACGAAATCAAAATAGTGGATTTGGGTTTTAGTTCAGATATGATGTTCCACCATGTACATATGGTGGGCCTGAATATCTGCAAACACTCGTCATTAAGTTGATCGTAAAAAAACATCATTCCCTGCAAAATAATCATGGCATCATTAGTCGAAGGATATAATAGTATAAAATAAGAATAAAATAGATGTAAGCTTCTCATATTGAATGCAAGGTGTAATTAAAATACAATTGTATAGTAAAAGAAAGGTCCAATCTTTAAAGTACCTAGAATTTTTTCTACTTTCAAGGGAACTCCTTCTTCGTCACTCACAAGAAATATGCAATGCTTCACCATTCTTGTACTAGGAATACATGAAGTACATACAGTAAATTCATCATCATCATGTGATGCATCTCCTGTTTCATAAATTGAATCCATTAAGAAATGCCCCTAAGAAAGAATACTTCAAGAGAAATAAACATATATATAATGACAGAGAAAATAAAATATGTGTACGAGTTTGTGGTGCCATGGCATCTATGGCCATGATACACATTTCCAAAATTGCAGTAGGCAATACAACTAAGCCTATCATCATACGAGGTGGCGATAGTAAATGATCATTGACAGGTGCTGAAGATAATATTGTTAGAGCATAATAAAAGTAGTGATTAGCATGGAAAATATTGGTAGAGCGTAAAAAAAAAGATAGTCCAACATGCGATCTACCTGAACCACCTGTAGTACCCTCATCATGGTTAGGAGTCTCAAAACTACACAAAAAAATCTATAAAAGAAACACATCCACTTATTTTTTAATGACATAAAAGACTAGTATAACATAAAAACTATTATTGAACTTTTGTTATAATTAAAAATTACATTAATACTTACTTTGTAATTTTGAGATCGGTGCATCAATGCAATTGCCCTCTTTTGTGACTTAGGAGTATGCCAATTGAGTCACTCTTTGTGAAATTCTTTGGAGTCATTTTTTAATTGCAGAGGCTGGGTCATCACAAATACTGAAATCAATATCTAGGTCCTCGTCAAAGGACTCCTCCTGAGGGATTGCGGGTTCCTTTCCCTTTCTCTGCTAACCACCTATCTGTGACAATACTATTACTAACACTATTAGAATTAATCTGAAATAGTGATGAAAAGAACATAATAAAAAACACTATTTAACATTTTTCTTCTATCTAATTTGTAGTACAATAACAAAGAGGTTTACTTGCTAGGAAGAAGTGCCTGCAGGATCATCATTGTCCCCTCTATGTGGCTGCTCCATATTGTGGCCATGTGTTATTATTTAAAGTTAATTAATAATTAGAAAGGACTAGATTAATAAATTTCATTAGAAGATGATGATGGAGATGAGGTGGATGGTGAGGAGACTCTCTAGATGTGGCTGGTAGAAAAACTCAATTATTTAATGGTACATAGTACCTACCTACACCCCCATGATAGTGATATTGTTTGTATCTATGCAATTCAAATTATAATCAATAAGAAGCTCTTCCCTTGCATGTATTGATTTTATCGCACATATAAATACATGATTTCCCTCGCGTGCCTCAAATATGCAATTGGGTTGCTTAATAGTTGACAAAATCCGCGTACTATTTATAAAACCTACAATATTCCCTAATGCTTCTAGCCTTCCATCAATGTATATAGCCACTCTTTTACTTTGTTCATTGTCTTTTTGTTGAATATAATTTGTCAAGAGTGCATACCTACACATAATTTCTTTATATTGAACAATTCACATCCAAATTTTGTAATCATAACAAGGTCCAACATACTCCATCAATTTGAAAACTTTTTTGTAAGAGACCTTTATGCCATCCATGGAAAGTAGGCCCAAACCATGTATTGACGATGGTGCAATACGATATATCTTGCCTTTAACACTAAAATCATTGTTTATTGGAGGAATTTCCTTGGGGACCCATTGTTTCTGTAGATATTGGTACCTAAAGGGCACCTCGATGGCACCTTTTCTCTCATCATCATAAGAAAATGACCCCCCTTGAGCAAGGAAAAATTTCATGCGTTTATTGAATTTTGTTCTAGTCTTTTGACCTGTAGTTTATCTTCCTAATTTAGACATACTACATGACTCACTTTCTTCTTCCATTCCTATATTTCCTTTGCTTGAGGAAGACACAGCTGACAAATACCTATTTTCTGCTACCTGCACTCCATCAAATGAGATAGATAGCAAGTAATGTGAGATATTTTGCAAATTTTGGAATACATTAATCTCTATAGGGTGTATTGACTTATACCTGTCGATCCATGAGACTGTGTGGGATTCTCATGAAAGGGGTTTGGGTACCTACATATGTACATTTGTTGCAGGGTAAGGTCCCAGTAGTGTTTAGGAAAATTTGCATGGTGAATGTTGTATATGTTGTATATGTCATGTGTGTGTGTGCGCGCGCATGCAGATAAAAAAGAGGGCCTTTATCTTTGATCTTAAAATGACAAATATGCATATTTAATGCTTTTTGAGGGTGCAAGGAATAGCAAATGGAGGCAACTTGAGGGAATATAGAACATGGATGTAATCTCATAAAATAACAAGATGATATAATCATATAAGATTGAGTTTGCAACGGTACCTTCAAAGCTTCAGATGATGCTTAATTTTGATTTTATACTTGTACTCCAAATTAAGTAAAAAATTTATAGCAAGCTCTATTGTTTGATCCTATAAGAAAAAATCATTGCAAAATAGAAATAGTAGCGTAAGTTCTATTGGAGAAAAACCTAAACTATATTTTCACTTCATTCCATTATAAAATTCACTATATCCTCTAAATATTCTCATAGCATTCATAAAATTTCCAAACAAATTGCAAAAATAATTATTACAATAGTACATTTGTCATCGGATAAGCCCCCAGTAGTTCTTGGGAAAATCTGCATGGTCATCAACTATGCATATATCTTCTCTAATCAACTCTAATATATAGGTGAAGGTTGTATATTTTGTATATGTTGTGTGAGCAATTTTTTGATTGAGGGTGTAGGTAACAATACCCATTAGTAATGAATAACCCACCCTTGAAGAGAGAGATATGGTACTTTTTCAATGTACAAAGTGGAACTATGGTAGAGTATCTATGATCCCTTGGAAATTATTTTTAGGTAGTAATGGTAGGATATCATATTTATGTTTTGAAGCCTCTTTATCCAAAGGGTATCAATGGCATTTCTCTCTTCATTGGAATCGAGGGTGCAAAAGATGCTTTGCATCATTTGGGTATATACCACTCAATTTCTATACCCAATGGATGCAAAGAAACCTTCTGCACCCCTTATTTGATTGAAGATAAAGGAAATTGATCCACTTTTGATAAAGAGTCTTAAAGAAAGATAGATGTTATCCTACCATTTACACCTAAAAAGAATTTCCAAGGGAGAAAGAGAAACCAATGATTAGTAGTCGACAATGGTAAGAAAGAGCAACAATTATACAAAACCATAGTTACAAATATAGTAAAATACATCTATTACAATGTAGGACAGTAATCTCAAAGAAGATATAATGGAGCCACCATTTTTTAAATAAGTGATATCTAAGTATGTATCAACAAAAACATTTACAAAGAAGAGTATTCTAGACATCATGTCTATGTTTTATCTAAAGATGACCTAGTTTGTTGAAAAAAATGCCAACTCCAAACAAGTAGTCCATCATAACATTCCTATTGTCACAAGTGAAAAAATCTTCATTGTGACCATGGAAGATACTCATAGCAACATAGTCATCATTAGTGCAAGATAGTTTGAACACCTCCCATGCCTCCACCATTTTATTTTCAAAGCCATCTCTATTATCAAAAATTAAGCCAAGCCTGCTAGAGATAATGTTTGGATTGATGGTCTGAATCCCTTGCGCAACTTTTTCTGAATTTTTGGAAAAAAACACATGCTTAACCACCTTCATGACCCATTCTAACCGAATCGTAACTTCAAAGAGAGTTGAAAAAACTAGTTTATATATCACCCCATCGTGTACATGCAAGCCAACAATATTATGTTTTAGAAGGTAGAGAATAGCATGTTTGATGTCATCATCATGGACATTAAATAATCTGGAGCATTGTTCTTCCAAGGACTCCAAATGAAAACATTCAATACCAAATGTTCTATCCATTGAGAAGACCTAAAACAAGGTAACAATAATGAAAATAATGAATAAGTATGCCAACATAATGAATAAGTGGGCAAAATACATTGATCCAATAACATCAAATACATTAAAAATGCCAAGCTCACGGTCTCAATGAAATAAAGTGTATAAAAAAAGATATGGTGCACAACAGCAGCAAGCATGCAATGAAAGCAATAACATTGCATGATGCCCGAGCTCAAATTCAAAATCGTAAGTGTATTAATGTATGATCTAATAGCAGCAACCTCATTAATCATTACCTTTGATGCCTCCATCATTATAGAAGAGAAAACTACCTACAACAATATTTCATAATTCCTCCTTTGAAGTCATAGGTTAGTTTAAAATGGAGAAAGTATACAAACACACCAATTTAATCCCAAAACATCATATAACTGGAATTAATCACATCTCACAAATGTATATATTAAACTACATACCATTGTATTATATATATATCAAGTATCATCTTTGAATACAAAATCTTTGCGAGTTAGGACTATTACAATTTTTCCTTTTAGGATAGTCAAAAAAATAATTAATGACCCTTACTAAGTAACAAAATGTAGACACGACTGATTACATATTTTTTTATTCTACATTACTTACTATTCCAGTGCACGTTCCACCTGCAACTTTATCAAGTCTTGTTTGATGCTTCAATTTTGTGTTGACTGTCCTGTAGAAGTACACAGTTTTGTATTTACCCAATATGTTATTCAAAAAGCAACAATAGAATAAAATACTAGTTGAGAAAGATCATAGGAGTATAAAAAACTGAAGATCCAGAGGTAACCAATTGCATTAAACAAACATAAGATACTAACTATGGCCTTGACATGGCCTTATTGCATTGATTTCAATGTAGTCTATTCAAGGTGTGTTTATTCATAGAAATTAATTTCAATGTAGTCTACTTGTTGCTGCAGATTTCAAATGCTTTTTTTAATCTAACTGTACTATGCAAGTCCAGTTTAGCGACCATGTGCCTGTCATCCTCAATCAAGACTAAGGAACACTATAAGATAGGATTTTCTTTGGCCTTTTCATTAAAATGATATTTTTTGTCCCAAGATACTTCAGATGCAAAAGCATCCTAGGGACCGAGAAAACTTGTACCAGTCCAAACCATTTTCCTTTCTTTTGTTTTCTTTTAGTTGTCTGCACAGCAGATCAACTATTATGTTTGGATTTGTGTAGTGTGCATCAATGGTTTTGGCTTGTGGTTTTGATGCTAGAAGGATATATTGTAGTAACACAAAAACTCATCATTGAGATGTCAGAGCCACATGGGAATACGTTTGTCTTCCAAAAATAGATTATGAAACCTTGTGGAACCACACAGAGTAGGGCATGTTACTCAGGTAAGCTTAGTAAATCCATGCATGATTCAGTCTATGCCTTGAAAAGTAGATTATTGAAGAAACCCTTCAGAGGCTAGTGGGTGGAAAGCAATGAACACCTTTTCAGTTAAGTCAGGTTATGTAAAATGTCAGTTATGGATAATGGCATATAGAGGTGTTCCAAAAATAGCCAAAGAATCAACAAACTTGTTGATGGAAATGAATTGATAAGATTTTTAAAGCTTCAGTTTCTAACATGTGGTGTCACAAGGACCATTCATTTCCCATATCTATAAAGTAAAAAAGAACCCAACACTTAAACATAAAAGTGGAATTTTCCTACTATAGAGGTTATTGGATTCAAGCTAAAATTGGAACTAAAGTTTGAAATGGAGTCAAGACTAAACATGATAGTCATAGGCACAGCTAGTCTTAAAACAAGGAGATAGATTGAAACATAGAGAGTCTCTACCAGAGAGTCATGCTTCACATATGCACTCCTTAGAAAGACTCAATACAAAGACAACCCACTCACCCAACCCATCTTAAATATTAAACATGTACTTGATTACATAGACATAAGTTCACACAAATATAGCCAAGTAGTAAACTAAAACTGTTTTTCCAATATTAAATTAAATTCTTACCAAAATTTGAATAAATGGTAAACTTCATGGAATCATTTTGCATCAGGATTATAGGGAAATGTAAACCAAGATTCATATAGAGAAAGGTGTTGCTCTTGG
>MU225200.1:965672-990786 GCA_018584345.1 Thuja plicata
GATTGATCCAATTCAAATTGGTGCAACATTTTCAAATCTTCTTCATAATCATCATCAAATGAACATTTTCAAATCTTCTTCTTCATAATCATCATCAAATGAATATTTTCAAATATTCTTCATCATAATCATAATCTATTGAACTCAGAGCCTTGCATTTTTGCTTGGTAAAATAGAAACATTGGATCTCCTTCCTATGACCCAATGCAAAGTGGAAGTATGGAAAAGAATGCATAAAAGTATTTTTTTTACTACTATGGAGTAGTTAGTACAAGGACGAGAAGTTGTCCTTCACTGGTATCTAAAGGCATATGATTTAATTGTTTAATGTTTTTATTTTGAGAGAAAATAAAATGTTAGAAACAACTATGTATTAACTAAATGATCCGTAAGAAATAGAAGGAGGAGGAAAATGCAGAGGAAAAATTGTGGTCAACCGTGGGTTCAAAAAAGGGATCAAATAAGAAAAGTCCCATATCCCCTGAGGGAAGGTACATGACCTTTGAACCAAACTTATATTCTGGTAAGAAATTTTAGAAATCATCCATGGGGAATCAAACAAGAAGGTTGGAGGTCAAAAACTAGGAGTTCAAACTAGACAACAGAAAGCTGACATTGGTACCCCAAAGGGAGAAAAAGGAAGAAGATCAGAAAAAACCCAAAGGGAGGAGGAAGATAAACAAAACATTGCTGATGGAAAACAACTTACCATCCATCAAGTTTGTACCCCAATCCTTAAATGAAGATCATCTCTTGGAATATTCGAGGACTCAATAGTCCTCATAAGCAAGATGTAGTTAGAAATCTAGTTAGAGACTCCAAACCTGATATTGTGTTGATTCAAGAAAATACAATGAGCAAAGAAAAGGTTGAAAAAATGAAGATGGTTAAAAATGGTAAAAGCATTGGTAGCAGCTTGGAAGGGGCTTCAAGAGGTATGGCTATCTTCTGGAACCAATATTTTTATGACTGTAAGCTCATTACAGAAGATAAGAACTTTATTGTTATTTCTGTAAGGAGTTTAAAGGATAATTTATCTTGGACTCTAATCAATGTGTATGTCCCTAATACTAAGACTGGAAGAAGTAAAATTTGGAAGAAATTGCATGAGTAGATGGAAGGAAGAAGAGATAACAATGTCATCCTTATGGGAGACTTCAACCCACCTTTAAAGCAGGAAGATAAAAAAAGGAGGTAATCCTACCCAAGTGGAAAGTAGAGTGGATTTCATGAACTTCATTATCAATGAAGGGCTGATGGATATTGATCTAGAAGGGATAAACAACACCTGGTCAAACTGTAGGGTGGGAGAGGACCTAATTCAAGTTAAGCTGGATAGGGCGCTGATAAATCCAGAATGGTTTACTAAGTACTCCTGTGCTCTTTCCTCTCTTCTAAGAATTGGATCGGATCATTTCCCTATTTCTCTCAATGTTTCTCCATTTACTAGAAAAAGAAATGCCCCCTTTAGATTTGAGAAAATGTGGTTAGACCATCCTGATATGGAAAATAAAATAAGGGAATGGTGGAGCATTGAGGTGGAAGGAACTGCTATATTCAAAGTAGTCAAGAAACTGGCTTATGTCAAAACCAATGTTAAAAGTTGGAACAAGGACATACATGGTGATATTTTCAAAGTTAAAAGTAAATCCCAAATGGAACTAAAAGAAATTTAGGAGGATATCCAAAGGAACAGGTTAATAGAAACTCTAAGAAGCCAAGAAAATATAGCCATTTCTGATCTTCATAATATCATAGCAAAATAAGAAATATACTGGAGACAAAGACCCAGATCCCTCTGGCTTAAAGTAGGTGATAAGAACACAAGATTTTATCACATCACTGCTCTAAAACATAAGGCTATTAATAGAATCCACTCTCTCACTACTGGAAATGGAAAAATATCTAAAGAAGAGGATATTAGGAAAGAAATGGTGAGATATTTTTCTTCTTTACTTTCTAAAGATTAGAGCATTGACTTGGTTGAGAAGAGGAAATTACTTTCCTCCATTACTCACATTCTAGACTCTGAGGCTAATACCCTATTAAGAGCTATCCCTTCAGAGACTGAAATCAAGAAGGTTGTCCTTTCCTTTGAAGGAGAGAAATCTCCTAGCTCGGACGAGTTTCATATGTTCTTCTTCCAGCAATTTTGGAGCATTGTTGGGAAAAATGTCTGCTCAGCGGTTAAAGAATTCCATGGTACTAAATCAATTCAACGTTCATTTCTCTCATCCCTAAAAAACATGGAGCGGATATGGTTGATGGCTTTCACCCCATAAGCCTTTGCAATTCTCTCTATAAAATCATCTTGAAGGTTATGACGACAAGAATTTTAAGCTTACTGCCAAGTCTTATATCTCCTCAACAGAATAGCTTCGTCCCAGGTAGACAAATTCTTGGCTCTATTATGGTTGTGCATGAGAACATTCACTCCCTTCAAGCCTCTAAAAAATAGGGTTTCTTGATGAAATTGGATCTTTCAAAGGCCTATGATAGAGTGGACTGGTCTTTCCTGTCAAAAATTCTTAGTTCCTTTAGATTTGATAATGATGTGATAAGATTGATTATGCAATTGGTCACTGCGGTGTCTTCCTCGGTGCTGGTCAATGGTGGCTCCTCCATTTTCTTTCGTCCCTCTAGAGGGCTCAGACAAGGTGATCCTATTTCCCCCATCCTCTTTGCTATAATGGCTGAAAGCCTTAGGAGATCGATAGAAAGCATGGTTTCTTCTGGTCAGATTTCTGGTCTCCAACCTACTTCGGCTCAACAAAAATGCTCTCATGAGAAATTTGCGGATGACACAATTATGATGGGAGAAGCTTCTATTTTGGAAGCTAGGAATATGAAAAAGGTTTTGAATAATTAAACCAAAGCTTCAGGTCAATCTATTGACTGGGAGAAGAGTTCTTTATTTTTTTGTAACACCTGTGATGTTAGACAAAGAAAGATTTCTTCTATTCTGGGATGTAAGATAGGGAAGCTTCCCTCTATTTGTCTAGGTCTCTCCCTATGCCTTAAACTGGATGACGCTTTTTCGAATAGCATAATAGATCAATTTAATAATAAGTTAGCTAGATGGAAAGGTGCTACCCTTAGTCAAGATGGTAAACTCCAACTTATGAAATCTACTCTTCAGAATCTTCCAGTTTATGCCCTGAGCCTTTTTAAAATTCCTCAGAAATTTGCTAGCTTAATTGAAAAGATTCATAAAAGGTTTCTTTGGTCCAGAGTAGAAGAGAAGAAAAGGTTAAGCCTTGTGGCTTGGGAGGTGGTTTGTAAACCTAAGAAATGGGAGGGCTTGGAATAAGAAGTATCAATAACACAAATAATTCCCTGCTGGAAAAACAATGCTGGCAAATTTTTGAAGAAGAGAAGGAATGGAATACTATCTTCAAGAGAAAGTACCACTTATCCTCTCTAGAGGAAGCTCTAAGGAACCCTTTGGAGATAAATGGCTCTTTTATTTGGAACAACATTAGAAAAATCAAGGATTTAATCAGGAAAGGGGCTAGATGGAAGCTGGGAAATGGCAGGAAGATAAATTTTTGGACTGACAACTGGCTGAAGGAAGATGCTTTAAGTGAAAAATAGGAATGGAGGCCTACGATGGTGGATTGTATTGATATTGTTGGAGAGAAAGTTTCTGATTACTAGATCAATGATAAATGGGTTGATCTTATCTCCTTTGATGATTCTCTTCATTTGGTCAATGAGTTTCTTTCCCCCTGGTTCATTAGACCTAGCAAAGAAGATTCTTTAATCGGGGGGTTGGAGGCGAATGGTAAATTCTCAGTCTTGTCTGCTTCTGCCCTTCTGCACCAAAAAGATCTCTGCTCTCCTAGCTGTAAGGTATGGAATAACAACCTTATTCCTAAAATTAACATGTTCTTCTAGCTTCTTGTTCACAATAAAATCCTCACTGTGGATAATCTTTGAAAAAGGGGCATTAGCGTGCCTAATAGATGTATCCTATGCTGCTCAGAAGTTGAAAACAGTAATCACTTAATGATACACTATCACTTCTCCTCCAAAGTCTAGAACTCAGTGCTCAATATTATCAATCTGGAGTGGGTTAATCCTTTTAAATTTCAGGACTTGGTCAAACAATGGAGCTTCCCCCTCAAGGGTAAGGAATCCAAAGAAATTTGGAAGCTTATTCTTCCTCACTTCACTTGGAGAACATGGAAGGAAAGAAACAATAGAATTTTTAGAGAAAACAACTCTCCCTTTCAAATTGTGGCTAATGGAGTTTGTAGAAGTATCCTAGAAAATTTTAAAAATTAGCTTCCTAGTGATTCCCCTTCCAAGAATCTTCTCAGTATCAGTGAAATCCTTATGAAGGTTCAGGTATAGAAAGACAGAAATCAAAATTTGAGGGAAAATACTAGATGGAAAGCCCCTCCAAATGGCTAGGTTAAAGGGAATTTTGATGGGGCAGTGAAAGGGAATCCTGGGTCTGCTAGAGTGGGAGACCTTATAAGGGATGGGGTTGGAAATTTTCTGGGAGCTATGGCAGGTCCGTTGGGAATTCAGACAAACCACATGGTTGAAGCTATGGCAGCTCTTCATGTGGTTAATTTGGCTAAAGATATGGGAATCTCTAAAATTTGGGTGGAGGGAGATTCTCTAAATATTATTAACTGTATCAAAGGTAATTATGAAGCTTCATGGACAATAAGCCATATCATTCAAAAATTAAATCTTTATTATCTAATTTTGAAGATTACCATATCACACATGTCTACAGAGAAGGTAACATGTCGGTGGATGGTTTAGCAAACGTGGGTGTGTACTCTAATGTCATGCAATCATGGCGAGGTGAGGTGGATTTCAAAATGGAGCTGGCTAGTCTTATCAAGTACGATAGGATGAATAGCATCGAAAGAGTTATAAATAATCATAATTAATGATGAGGTCATCTTTAACTATTAAAAGTAATGTGTGCTATCATTTGAAGGAAATGGGTTTAATTAGATTAGTGACACTGCACGCTTTATGGGTATCAAATTTGAATTGGATTAATCATAACAGTAGAGTCTGCCTAGAATCTATGTTCAAAATTACTAAGGATCGACATCTTCAAGAAGAAATGAGAAAAATAGGAGGTCTGAAGAGAGAGGACCTAATTGACTGTACAAAATGGAAAGAGAAGAGGAAATTTTGGAGAAGATTGAGAAAAGGAGGCATTTCTCAGTATCTAGAGAAGCTCCATGGCTGGGATACAGAGAAAAAAAAATAGTTTGCAAAGGGTTGGAAGGATGGGAAAGTGCATATGTGGGGGAAATCTTTTACCCTTTCCATGAGGGTTATTTTAGAAATAACGGGTTTTCCTTGTGAGGGCATGAAATTCTATAGGGAAAACAAGAGGGTTGGAATGCAGGCTTACAAGATCTTTTCAAATACAGAGGATGAAGAAGCCCTTCTCAGTAAAGGTACTGGGGATTATGTTGACATTCAAAAAATCAAGTCTCACTAGGCAGACATTCTCACTGTTATGATCGAGTATTTCACGCTGGATGGCAGATACTCCAAAATCTACAACCTACATTTCATTCTGGCCAACCACTTTAGGCATGGTAAAAAAATCTCGTTCCCTTTCTAGCTCCTAAGTTCATTGCACAATAGTGTGATGGAGCACAGAAAGAAGTTGAGCAACCCCGTGCTCCACATAGGGCTCATTTTTCTTATTTCTGAGTATGCTCGCAATCTTCCGGAGCTAATCCATAAGAGGGTTAAAGGTAGTAAGAGATAGGTGAAACAGGAAAGTGAAAAATAGAGTCTAAAAAAAAGGGTCAAAACTAAGAAGAAAGTTAAGTCAAAGAAGACTGGTGATGAAACCCCACAGAATCAAGGAAAAGATCAAGAGGATCAGCACAATGGTGATGATGATAATGAAAAAGAGAATATGGAAAAAGGAAATGAGGATCAACTAAGAAAGGATAACTCTCAGATGGAAGGGGAGGATATGCCCGATGACGATGAGGGCATGGGTGCTGATGAGAATTATGATGAAAAGGAAATTGAGGGAGATGGAAAAGAGGGAGATGAAAGAGAGGAAAATAAGAATGAGGAAGATGGTGAGGAGGGTAATAAGATGTAGCTGAATTTAAAGGTGGAGAAAAGGAACAATAAAAAAAGGAGAATGGGCCCAAATGCGGTAGGGTTTGAAAAAGATGACAGAATCCCGAAAAGAAAAGTCAACTATGGGGCTAATATGGAAGATTGGTTGAAAGAGGAGATGATGTTCATGAAGAGTCAATTAACAGAGAAGTAGGAGGTGATGGACCCTTTCAAAGCTAAGGTTGAGGAAATGGAAAATAAGTTGATGATTAAGGATAAAGACAGCAACAGAGATGAGGAATTTACAACAAGAGTTAATGAGATTGTGGAAGAAAAGATAAAAGAGATGAAAGAACAAATAAACCACAATGGGAACATGATACAGATTATTTTGAAGCACAACAATGAAGGGTTGCAAGTGTCAATTTAGAATCTAAAAGAACTTTATGCTTATCTGGAAAGAAGCCTGCTGGAAAATACCACAATTACTATTGATGAAAAGGTTGGAAGCTCGGGCCCTAGTCCAAGAACCTGAAGTGGAGTTAAAAGAAAAGTCTTTGAGATTTTGAAAGAGATGCTGGAGCTAAAGGAGTCCATCAAAAAACTGGAATAAATGCAGAAGGAGGTTGAGGTAGCCTATCAGAAAATGATGTAATTTTTCTTTTGTTGGTCTAGAAATTTTGCTGGAAGTTGTTTGAGAAGTTGTGTTGGTATCTGTGCCTATCTTTGGCAGTTTTTGTCCTTTCTTGTTGGGTCCTGCCTTTTGTTTGTTGCAGGCGTTCTCTGTTTGTATGAGCTTTTGATACCTATCATTTGCAGCTTTTTGTAAAAGGTTTTGGGGACCTTTCAAAACTTGCTTTTAACTTAATCAAAAACTAAATGATCTGTAAAGAATGATTGCAAATGTTAGAACATATAACTACCTAGTCAAACAATGAGTCAAAAAGTTCACAAACAAAACAAAACTGTATTGATATATCATTTTCTTAGAATATTGAATGGGATGGGCTAATATAATAAAAATTGACTATTGAAAGAACAAAAATGAGTAAGATTTTAAGCAAAATGGCCATGAACTTGTAAAAATGACTTTGAATTGTACAACAATGACCACATTTTTCACCAAAAATGACCATAAGATATAAAAATACAGAGATGTATGGAGCTGCATATTTGATTTAAAGCATGTCTCCAAAGATGGTAGAATACCCCTATCCAAGGGTCAACTATGTATGTCTCTCAAAAGCAGAACATAATAAAAAAGAAGGTTAAAGGATAGAATATATCTACTTTTGGTGGCATTTTCACATAGAATAAGGAGATTCGTTCTAATATTGAAAATATACATAATCTGATGGTTTCTGACAAATGCTCCAAGTACCTACATGAAGAAGAAAAATAATGGAGGTGGAAATGGAAAGAGGCTAGAAATATTCATTTTCTGTAAGAGAACTCTCAACTTTTTTAAGTTTATTATCGTCTTTCACACTGGATAAAAATGAGCATTTGAACATAGGCTACAATGTGAAGCTAATTTTAGAGATTTATCCCAGTGTTCCAAGAGATATCTTGGTAATTTTTAGATCTGAGTCCAATTTTGTCAGGAATACAGAAAGAACTAACCCATCATATTAATTCCCACACAAAATAACAAAGTCAATAGAACTTATTTTCTACTGCATATATATACATATGCATACATACAAACACACACAAATATACATACATACATATGCATACATACACACACATAGTAGTCTTCGCTGAATATTTAAAGGAAGCTATTTGTAGCAAACAAGACAATGTGCGATGACATTTAATGGCTCAAAGACAAAAGGGTATCTAGATCTGTCAATTAATAGAAGTATCCCAATCGATAGGGTCCCATGGAGAAATAGATATGGTAGAAGAAGAGGCTACAATGACTAATGTCATGTACCATAGCTAAAAACAAGAATCAGTCACAGGGGTCAGAAAACATTGAAACAATGCATCCATGAAGTCACCATGCAGAAATCCTTGAATAACATGAGTCAAAGCAATGGTTGAAAAGGAAAGAAGAGTGGAAATGCATGAATAACATTGGTGTAGGAGCTACAATGTGCCAATAGAGTATAGTATTATCATGGAATGTTTTGACAATTCCATGAAGAATACATTATGAAGAATCCTAAGAATAGTGAATGAAATGCAATGATAGAGACCCAAATATGGACAAAAGTAGAGGGTAAGTATTTGCATGAGATTAAGCATGGTAGAGAGTCACAAAATTTGAGATTAATAGCATATAATATGGTGAAAGACATTGAAATAAAAATGAAGTGACCCTCAATAAGATCAATCCATGATATATAGTAAGAAGGAAATAAAATATAGAAGCATATACCAACGATTCTAAAAGAAAACAAGATGAAAGTGATACGAATCATAAATTTAAAAATCAATAATTTTATGTGTATCAAGATGTTGACTATCTTAGCTAAATAAATCAATGAAGAAACACCGATAAAAAATGATTAAAACAATATGAATGGATGGTGTTGAAACAATCATTCTTGACAATGGAAATCGCTGATGTTGACCTTGATAACAATGCAAGTTTGTATACCTTTTATAAATATCTTTTCCAATAGTGAGTGAATTAAATACAAAGAGCATTGATTAAAACTAAAGCACCAAGGGTTCCTTTCAAAGAGAAAGAAAAAGAAACACTGTCATGATCAGATTAGAGGGCATAGCTTCAGTCAAGGGTAGATAGATATCAATCCTAAACTCCCATGACTGATAAGAATCTATGTTAGTATTGAACATTCATTCTAGCAAGTCCTTGTCAATCGATCTTGCACCATGGGAATGGAAACTAGTTTCTTCTTGCAGGGGATAGCTTGTCAAAACTGGATACACCAGAAAGAAAAATCACTATGAGAAATAAATCATACATGGAACTATTCATACACATAATGAGGGATCAATGTAGTAGTTCTGTGCTTCGACCTTTCAGTTTTTTTTTGGATTTTTCTTCCTAAGCTATAATAGGGCATCTGCCTATAGTATCATGGGTAGATAGAAATGACAATGCTCTGAGCAACAATATATATTAGAGGGCATGGGTTTATAACTAATTACATTAAATGAATGAAGGAAATGAACATCAGGTGAAAATAAATGGACATATCATAATCACTACAATTGTTAACATTCACTGCTAAAAAATAAACCCTAATTTCTACAAATCACATACCTTTGAAATGAATCACAGATCAAAGATGAAGAAAGAGAAGCTACAAGACATTACACCCTAGCCAATTACACTATCTTTGAGTGCAGCTTTGACCTCAAATTCACTTCCTCCCGCTCCTTTTCTGATCTCTTCGGCATAAAAAATAAAAATGATTTGGTTGTTTCCCCTTTTTTCCACATGTATAGCCCGCAACTGTCAGAGTTCTGATGGTCTATTTAAAATCCATCCTAATTCTGACACCATCAAGGAATATTACAAAAAACCCCAAAATCACAAAAAAAATCATTCGTCGGAAGTTGCCGTCAAAATTTGGCCCCAAATGTAGTAGTGTTTGGACAAGTAAATTTCTTGAGGAGATTTATTACAAACTTTGCAGAAACTAGTATTTCAATTTCAAGAATGATGAACAAAGGAGCCAAAGTAGAATGGAGTGAAGAGGCATGTAAGGATTTTTTAGATATTAAGTTGGCTATCAAAGATGCCCCTATTCTAAGAGCACCTGATTATGGTAAGCCTTTACAAATCTTCTCCTTTGCCTCATACAATATTTTTGCTGTAGTATTGTTACACAATAATTTAGAGGGTTTGGAATAGCCCATCTCCTTTTTTAGTAAGTCTTTACAAGAAGAAGAGCTAAAGTATGACATCATGGAAAATTAGGCGTATGCTTTGGGCAAATTTGTTAAAGCTTTTAGGTGTTATTTGATAGGAGCATCTATAATTTCTTATGTACCTAGTGCTGATGTGAAGGATATTCTGGTCCAACAAGAATTTTTAGGGAGGAGGTGTAGGTGGATAAAGAGGATCCAAGAATTTAACATTTTTCATATTACAAAATTGGTCAGAGGCCTAGGACTTGCAAACCTTATGGCTCAGAGAAATTTAGATGCTAATCATGTAGATATGCTAGAGGAAAACCAAAGGCCTTATATCTGTGATATGGATTGTTGTGAATGGTATAAGGATATTATTGGATACCTACAAAAAATGATTTTACCTCTTGAAATAGATGAAAATAGAAGGAGAATAGTTAAGTTGCATGTTTTTAAATATTCAATAATTCAAGGTCAATTATGGTGGAGGAGAAATGAAGGAGTATTTCTCAAATGTGTAGATCATGGCAGATCTAAGAACTTGTTGGAACAAATGCATAATGGTGCATGTGGGGGAAATTATATGGCTAAGACTAATGCACACAAGATTATAACATCCAATTTTTGGTGGCCTACTATTTTCAAGGATACCCATAATTATGTTAAAAGGTGTGATGCTTGCCAAAAATTTGTAGGTAAGCTTAAGTTTGGTGGGAATTTGCCTTTGAGGCATGTTGTAGTTGAGGCACATCTTTAGAAATGGGGAATGGACTTCATTGAGGAGGTTCCAAACAATTTTAGTGGGGGTCATTCATGGATCCTAGTGGCATCTGACTATTTTACCAAGTGGGTTGAAGAAATTCCCACTAAAAGAGCCACAAGTAAAGTTGTGATTGATTTCATGTTACAGAATATCCTAACTAGGTTTGGTTGTTCACATACTATTGTGGTAAACAATGCAATGTATTTCAGATTAGAAGAATTTAATGTTTTTTGCCAGCAATATGGGATCCAAGTTTCTTACTCTTCCCCATATCATCTACAAGGGAATTGTTAGGCTGAATCCAGTAATAAGAGTCTAATTAAAATTATGAAGACAGTGTTGGATAAGAAAAAGAAGGCCTGGGATTCAAAGTTGTAGAAAGCACTATGGGCTGATAGGTTAATAGTGAAAAGGCCATTTGGTGTGCACCTTTTGATTTGGTATATGGTATTCAGGCTAGGTTGCCTCAAAACAACTTGTTGTAAATGTATTGATGACATGTAACTGATTGAATGTTTGACAATGTTAAGTTTATCACCAAAATGTAGAAAGATGATGTAAGACATTAAATCAGTTAATGGATTGTATTGTCATTGATGTCAACTTGATATAATCTAATTGGTTATAATCAAAGTGTCAAAGACTTCAAAGAATTAAAGAGATAAATATTATGCTTTCAGTAATGCATAAAAGACAAGCATTCACTAAGTGACTTCAAACACTGATAGCTAGTGGAACCCGATGGATAGAGATAATAGAAAGTTAAGTCACAGTGATGCTCGAGAAAATAAACCGATGAGAATTAACAAAGAGCATAATCACAAGCATTACCGACGGCCAAAATTATAGTGTTAACCGACAAGCAGAAGTTTGCAGTGAAGCCCGAAGGACAGACAACCCCGACAGATAGACAACACCAATAGACAATCCCGAGGAGAACTGAAGTGTTGACCAAATCTATCAAAGAGTTAAAACACCAAAGTTAATTAGAGTTTAGAAACAACAAAATATTTAGCTTGCAGAGAAAAAAATAGACTTAACTGGTTGTTGACATTGTTTTAATCAACAAGATAAAGCCAGAGATAAGTAAAGGATTTAAAGTTGTTTTATCCAGTTGGCAAGAATATTTCTATGAGATAAAATAAGAGTTATGCTTTAAATCAAGATTGGCTAAGATTGCAAATCATGCCAAGAAAAAGAAAATCAAGAAGAGAGAAATGGTGATATCGTGTCTATAAAGAGACAACTTAACTCATTATGAATTAAGAGGAGTGAATGAAAAAGAGGATGCTAGAGAGAAACTGATGAAGAACAACTTCATATATTCTTGATCAATCAAGCTAAGGAAAGAACTAAATATTTTTGTGAACACTGAGCAACAGAGCACAACATCACCGAGAAGAATAAAAAGTGGAGAAAAGGTATTGAAAAGATATATTGATTAGAATGGTTTAATGAGCTTACAATAGATCTAAAAATTTGCAAGTATAAGTTGTATATGTGAATGGATCATTTATTGTTTCAATTTAAACATTGAATCAGAAAGTCTCTTAACCGAGTAGGATTTGAAGATCCTTTCTATATTGAGATACATCCCAAGGAGTATCAAAAAGTTTGATCATGAAGATAGCATGAGATGTCAGATACCATTTGAAAAACTACACTAGGTTTGGTCATAGAAGGTAGCATAGAGATGCCTGATATCAAGTGACAAACTAATCTTTTAAATCCTCTAACAAGGTCACACCTAACAATGTGTTTGTAACCTTTAACAGGGCTGGCTCTTCACCGAGCTCACTTCAGAAGAGTGAAAATTTTGGGTTACTGGTCCCAAGTTGTTTTTCCCTTAACTGGGCTTCCACATTAAAAATACATGTGTCAATGTGTTTATGAGTCATTACTTTAATGTTTTGAATTACACATAACTAATTTGGATTGATCGGTATACACTAAGCAATTTACTATTTTTTGGTAAATAAAAGACTGATATTTGGTAAACATAAAGAATAAGGTTTAAAAGATAACTCTGAGTAGTAGTTATTTGATATGATTATTTAAAGGCATACATCTTATAGGACTGAAGATAACTAGGGGCTTAATATTGTGGTACTAAGTTTTTGGGTTGATTTATTGGAATATTTTTGAGGCCACTAATTCACCCCCCCCCTCTCAGTTATTTCTAACAACGTAAAAATTTGTCCAAGAATATGATGGAGAAATGGATGATGAAATGAGGATCAGAATGGATGATTTGATACAACTAGATGAATCAAGAAGGGATGCACATGATAGGAATGTTAAGCTACAATTGCAATGTAAGAATTTGTTTGACAAAAGAACTATTGTTAGAAGTTTTGAAACTGGTGGTTTGGTCCTAATGTGGAATGCCAGGATTAAAGACAAAGAAAATAATGGTAAGCTTGATCCTATCTGGCTTGGACCATATATTATTAACAGTAAATGGGGTTTTGATTCTTACATTCTTAAAGACCTGGTTGGAAATGTTTTTGAATTGCCATTTCATGGACAATTCCTAAAATTCTACTTCTCTTGAAGTCTCAAATCCATGAACAGTAGGTTTGTACATATTCTTTGTTTTGGTAGTTGTGGTGTGTGCATTGTAGGTTAGTTTATTTCCTTTAGGTGGTCTACTTATCCCTGAGATTTTAGAGTCTTTTCATGCCTGCAAGAGACATACCTCCCTAGTCAGAGCCACTATAAATACTGTAAAAGGATCTTGCTTCAATGGTAGAATTCTTTAGTTGCAAAGGGTTTTCCTCTTTATCTTGCATGAGAATGGATGCAGAGGGTCGAAGATGTCATGCTTTTCTTCCTTTGCATGGTCTTTATGTTGTCAGAAAGTGTTGAAAATGGTTGGATTATCCATGGTGCCTTCGCTAGTTTTCTTTTGTTTGAAATGGTTTAAGTCCTTTATCCCACATTGGTTGTGCAAAAAAGCAACATAATGTTTTTATAACCAAGCCCACAGAGGTTAAGTGCCAAAAGGCATGCAGATTTTTGGCTAGCAGTTTGAGGTTAGGCGGTTAAGTTGTGTTTAGAGACAACCAACTAGCAGACATGAAGGATATTTTTATGGGCACGTGCTTAGATGATGTGGTCGATGTAGTGACAGGTGTAAGCTTGGGAACTATGGTGTGATTTAAGTCATGGAAGGTCCAGTCAGATAACATGATAGTGTGGGTGCTGACATGTGGTAGACTGACAGGTGGTGGGACCAAGTAGGATGGTGAGGTGGCGGAGGTCCCACCGAATCAGGTGGTGCCAGGTGGAATAGGCAGTAAGATAAATGGTGGGACCAAAAATCCAAGAGGGTGACATGTGGAAAATGATAGGACCTAACCAAAGTTAAAGAAATGGTAATGGACAGTTAGATTAGTAAGGATCCAGCGGTTGTCTCCATTGCATGAATGAAGGACGCAAGGAAGATATGCATCACGCGATGGTGAGATTCTTGCCATACATCCAGCTTGATGGTAAGAAGTGTGGGGCCTACACAGGAAAGGTAAGAGAAAAGTGGTTCTAAGGCCCAATGGGGAGGTTCCACATAGAGGTCAATGGAGTTTGACCGGGATTAAGTAATTATTTTTTACTTGATGCCTAGGTGATTAAGAGGATGATCGACAACCACATTTTAAAGATGAGAAAGTTTTCAATCTGGGTTGTTGATGGGGATTATGTGCCAAGAATATCTTTTGTAACTGAATTATGAATTTTCAAATCTATTATGAGGGTTTCTAGCTTTGGTTGTGTGTTTCAGATGTGCGGTGAGTGGCTTGAGGTTTTATTTGTCCTTGGCTCAACATTGATGGCACTGATTAGTGGCTGAGGAAATTCCTATGGTCCTATATGCATTGATTGTAGCATAATTGCAGCATGGTGGCAGAATGGGTTCCTGGTCTGTGAGCTATTAAGGATTCTTTCTACCCTTTCTATGTATGTTTTACCATTATGATCGGTCTTTTTCTTGTGTCTTTGTGGGTGATGCATCAGATCAGATATTTTTGATGATCTTTTGGAGAAAGATTAGTCAATGAGAAGAAGGATTGCATCAATTTTATATAAGGACCATTGTCTAATAACCCTCTCCTAGGGTTTCCTCCTTCTAGATAAGGCTTTCTTTTCTCTAGTTTTAGGGGTTCCAAAATTCTTGGTCATAGGGATATTGCAAATTTATATTAGACTGTATTCAAGAAAAGATAGAAAGTTTCTTTGATCTTTTTCATATTGTTGATTGGTGTATTCCTTCATTCATGTTGATACAAAACCTTGATTCATCATACTTAATATAATTTTCCCTATTTTAGGTCTCTCCTTGTTGTTTTCCCTTTGAATTTTGGATCTTCTGATTCATTACATAGCATTTATCTTTGTATATGTTCTATTCCATAGTTTTGATCTAGGATCAAATTGAATATGCTTTGGATATAACATATATTCAACTAGTTTATCTATATAAGGATTCTATAAGAAGTGTATGGTCTGAGATGCTTGTATTTATGGCTACGAGTCTTTGCCAATAGGTGTGTTTTGGTTTTCAACATTTGTATTGAAGTGTTTCCCAATGGATAAGGCACTAATCAAGAACTAGTACATCCCTTGTTGATATATGTCTGATTGAGTTTGGCTATGTTCTAAAAAAAATTTAAACATCAAAATCATTAATAAGTTCTTTCATATCCTATGGTGGTTGGTTGTATGACCTATGTGGTAATAGAGAGTCAATGAATGTATGGTTATAATTTAGTACTTTCTTACCATTATCTGTTGTTATAATCCAGACTGATAAAGATTTTTAAGGAGTTGTATATTATCTATTAGGTGTACCAGCCTTGGTTTAATAGAGCCAAAAGTTTAGAGGGAAGTCTTGTCCCTATAGTTGGTCTAGTTACCTTGCAGAGCTTTAATACTTGGAGCTAACCACTCCTAAAATTAGTCTCAAGGTATATTGGTGAATTTCAAAGCATAAAATTTTTCAAACACCAACAGTTCCCCCTGGATTCACATTTCTTGTTAGCATCTATCATTCTCTTGTACGAAAGAGAATGTTTAACAAACAAGAACAATGTGAAAATTGTCATCTAAAGTCACCCATATCCTCGTGATAACACTCATGATATGTTTGGGGACTTCACTTTTCTTATTAATATTTAACCCATTATTCCATTATGTTTTTTCTAATTTGTGGAG
The DNA here is from genome assembly GCA_018584345.1 of Thuja plicata. Taxonomy (NCBI): domain Eukaryota; kingdom Viridiplantae; phylum Streptophyta; class Pinopsida; order Cupressales; family Cupressaceae; genus Thuja; species Thuja plicata. The sequence goes on from MU225200.1 coordinate 981,541, forward strand.
ACTAATCAGGCAAGTACTATACACTTTTCTGCAATTCATGATGTTAACTTGTCAAGCATTTTTTGGGGTTGACTCATCAACCATTTCCCTAGGTTGACTTGTCAAACATTTCCCTAGGTTGACCTGTCAAGAAAGTTTTAGGGTTAGGGTTTTTGTATAAGAAAAATGGTGTTAGGGTTATAGGTTATTAGAGAAAAGAAGTATTGTAGCTTTTGTAGTGGTATTGTGCTACAGGGGATAGTTGGTTGTAATCGGTTGAAATTGTTGGATAATAATATTGGATTCTCTGTTTAGTGGACATAGCCCAGGATTGGGTGAACCACGTTAAATCTGTGTCTTCTTATTCTACTTATGTGTGCTTTATTCCTTTGCATTGTTGTATATATTTGCATGTAACTCTTATATTTATGTCTTATAACCATAACAAGTGGTATCAAAGTGGGTTGTTATAAGTTATCCTCTCCAGGAAGGTCTCACGGTTGAGTGGGAGTCTCACAATTAAGTGGGAGTCCCACAATTGAGTGGGATTAACGGAAGATGTGGGTAAGTTGAAGGTTGAGAATTTTAATAAGGAAGAATGTTCAATTATGGAAAATGTAGATGGAGGACCATCTCTATTTGAAGAATTTATAGCGACCATTGGGAGGAAAATCCAAGCAACCGATAGGAATCTCTGATGAGGATTGGGATATTTTGGATAGAAAGGAACTTGGTAGTTGTAGACGTCAAAAAATATTAATATTAAATTCCCCTTTTATTCATCTAACTATTTAATTAAATTAATAAAATAGTTTCCTTTGTGGTATTTACATACAAAATAAATAATATCCTAATGTGTTTTATTTAAATACATTTCCCCTCACAAATTCCCTTTTTAATAAATCCATATTTATTAAAAAAACCCTCCACTAGCCTAAAAATCCTCCAAACTTGGATTAAATTAATATAATCCTCTCCTCACCTTTTACTAAAAACACCTCTTGCTAATATTCCTCTAATCCTAATTTAAAAGGTAATTTACCTCTAAACATGTGCACAATCCCCTTTTGACTTTTCCAACCTAACCCTCAATCCTAGCCACTCATCTCTATTCCACCTCTTAATATCAACCGTCCATTCCCTTCACAAATCTATAAAAAGAGGCCCTCCTCTCTTGGATTTCATCTCTCACATTGTTGTTGCATTGTTATTATGCTCATTTTTCTTTAAAATTGCATAGTGTTTTCATGCTCATAGTTGTTTTCTTTCTTAAATAATCTAAAGATCACATGCTAGGAATTTGGTAAAAGAATCATAGCTTCAATATTGTATTGCATTTCATCTATAGTAGCTTAATCTCCACATATTGAGAAGATTTGATACTAGTTGTTCCATACTAGCTCTTGAATCCTTCTTCCATCCATTCATCTTGCATTCATCTTAGCATTTCACATGGGGATTTTGAGTGTTGTGTTTGAGAGAGCACATTCACACCTCCATAAGACAACATATCAAACAAGCCTCTTTGGTGCACTTGTTTTAGGATTTATCCGATGATATGAGGATCATTTTGTTATGTTCATGCTTGTTTTATGTTATTTGAATCTTTTACATGCTAACCCTTTAAAGGTTTGATGTTTTGGTTCATTATTGCAAGCTCAATATTTCCTCTTATACATTTTGGCACGCCCAATAGGAACCACATCCCTATAAAAATTCTTCTCTTCTATTATTTTTCTTTCATTTCTATCTAGTTCAAAAATTAGTGTCTATGTTTTACACAAAGGCATCTACGTATACGTCAATTCATTCTGGATCACCGACCAGCGTCTGTGATCAATCGACATCTCTGATACCTTAACCAACATTTCTGATATAGGACCATTTTTCCCTAAACTTACAAACTTAATCGTTCATTTTTATAGGGTTTTTAGTGTTCTATTTTTTTTAAGGATTTAACATTTGGTTTGTAAGTAGAGATTGATTTTACAAGCAGTTATAATCTTAATTCCTCTTTAAAAAAAAAGTATTGGAAAGCAAAAGTCACTAAAGAATCTTGATTTAGGGTTTGGGAAATCTTAACATAGGTCTGTGTAGTCAATTTGCGAGTTTTGAAGAGAGGACGAGTTAATCATTTCACTGTATTTTTCTGTCTTTTGGGTTCTATAGGTACAGTAGTGTCTATGAATATGTTGGTTCATGTTTCAGCATCTGCACATACACTGATTCAGGTGAATCACCATTTGGCATCTCCGCTAGGTATAAATTTTTGGGTTTTTCTATGTTTTCTGGCTTTCTTTCTACACTCTATCATTTCAAGAAAAAACATAGAATCAGGGTTTGCACCCCACATTGGCATCTACGCCCTATCTACTTTGACATGATCATTTCTAACAAATTTTTAAGTGGTTTTTTGTGCTAAGAACACTTGTCAAAGATTGATATTTGAAAACTAATAATCAGTTTGTTGGGATTAATGGGAAGTAGTACTAAGAGGGGAGGGGTGAATCAGTACCTCTAAAACTTTTAACACTTTTCACCTTTCATCATTAGTAAACAGTCTTTATTGCATTATCGACCATATTTGATGTTCTTTCTTATGAATGTAGTATTAATTCAAAAACATAATTTGTATGCAACATTCATATAAACATTCATGAAAATAATAGACACATAACACAAGATATGATATTGCAGAAAACTCTTGTTAGGAAGTAAAAATTGCGGTGGGGATGACACCCACAAAACTTCACTATCTACAGAATGGAAGGGAGCTAGTAAAGGCTTACAATTGATCACTTTTGATGATCTGCCCTATTAGGAGTATTAATGTGGAGACCTATTAGGATCTACTTTGTTAAGAGATTTTAGAAACACTAATGAAGTGTGCACTCAGTTAAGAGATTTACAATAGGACTGTTAAGTCCACCTTCCTTGAAAGGATTTCTTAAGTGTACCTCACTTGTTAGAATGTGTACAATATGTTTGACCTGACTGTATGCAATCTATAATTTCTGATTATAGATCCAATAAAGCTAACAGTATATGAATATCACCTATAGTGATTGATTAATACCTTTTCTTGCTTGTCTGTAGCCTGTGTTCTCTTCTTGACAACTGATTTGATCTTTGTCTGTGCTGTTGCATGAATTATCTTGTCTGATCCTTAGATGCTCTTAGTGGCTACAATCATCATCGAACAACATGTTCATAATTGATTGAGCATCTATTTATACAAGTATTTGACCTATTCTAGAATCACGCATTACAATGTTAACTCTAGATCTAAGGTATACAACTTGACCTTGATCCTTTAGTTTGCATGTTTTAAAATAGTTAAACTGATAAAAACAATAATAATTACATTTCTCTCTCCACATGTAATGAATTTAAAACAAATCAAGAATCTAAATATAAAACTTCAGTGATTTATCTGATGTGGAGAGTCAGATCCACTTTTTGCAGGATGTAACTGACTATCGGTTCTTGATCGTCGGTGTGAACTAAAAGTCTGTCAATGTTCCTTTATTGAACTGATTTTTGGGTTCCCTTCATCTATCGAGTTCCACTCTTTGATTGTTTCATTAGGTTTCACTTTTGGTTACTCGTCGGGTTCCCTTATCCTTTTTGTCATCGGGTAAGACTAAATAGTGTTTGTCAGGATGCTTTGTGCTTGGCAGTATCGGTAACCATGGCGTCAGGTAGTGTTGTGCCCTGTCTGTCGGTGTAGTATAAATTGATGGTGTTCATCATGTTTTTCCTTGTATATACTAATGGAAAAATATAATGTCTTCAATCTCCCCCTTTGACATTAGTATCAAAAACTGATATGTGCATAATACTAAAGTGTTTAGTATGAAAACCATGTATATATCCTTGTCATTTATGACTCCCCTAACTGTATGCATCGATATAGTGTAAGTATATGTACATGTATACTTGCCTCTGTACTGTACATTCCCTATTCTTTGTTCTCTCCTCTTTCAAATGACTGACTATACAAATCATTTCTTCCTTTCATTTTCCCCTTTTACTGATTGACTGTACATATCATTTCCCCCTTTTTTGATAATCATGACAAAAATGTACAACTTATAAGTTGTAAAAAATGTGACAAAAATGTGTAACTTACAGTGTGTCAAGAATGTGGGAGTGGGTGTTCTTGATATCTTCGATCATTTTCTCCCATTTTTCTTTGAGGAGTTCCAATGCCATGTGCTTTAACTCAATCTGGGCATGCATATCATAAATGTTGTCTAGGAAAAACATTTCTGTGGTGGCAATAAGTTCTCTTTCCAATGTCATATGGTTTTGTAGTAATGAGAGTGTCGGTAAGAGTTGAGCTTGAAGCTCATTTACCTCATCTCTGAACTTGCTTTCTGTAATCTGTATGTCTTGCGTCAGCTTCCTGGCTTTCTTTAGTTGTTCATTATGCAATTTGATTGCCTCTTCACTATTTGTGAGACTTTGTGCACTTGTTTTAAGATCAGCATCAAACTGTACTATCTTGTTGGTATAATCCTTTGTGAGCTGATCTAATGTGCATAATTTATTAATTAAGGCTATTGCTTATGAAATTATTGGGTCTACTATGCTAACCAATTTAGAAAGCTTTACCTTTTGTAGTGCCACTTCTTGGATTATTTTCTCAGCTAACTTGAATTCATACTTCTTTTCAAGTCTAGCCTCCATAGCCTTCTCAACATCTATGTTCTGAGATATGATTGCATCAATGAGAACCACTAGTTGATCAAGCATGGGGGTTTTTTGATCAACATCTGTGTCAGGTACAATATGTTGAAGGATTCCTCATGCAAAGTCAAGTACCTTTGCTTCCTTGGTGGCTTTTCTCTACTTGTCCTGCATGGATTTCCTTTCACAAAGTCTTGCATACTTTTTCAATTTAGTTGGATCCAACGTCCTAGGATCACATACTAGAATCTCAATAATTTCATCCAGAGTGACTGGATTCTTATTCTTTCTTTTCTTCTTCCTTGAGATTTGGGTAGAAGAAGATGTATGAACTACCATTGCAAGTTCATTTGTCTTCTCAGAGGTGCTCAGTGAAGGCTTTGTAGATGAAGCTTCTTGTGTTTTCTTCTTGGGGTTCACCTATTAGTTTGGTGAAGATGTCTCTCCATCAACCTTGGGTGTTTTTGCAGATTTCTCTTCTATTTTCTTCTCATGTTCATCTGTCTTTGCTTCTTCACTCTTTTCCTTATGCTTGTCTTCTTCTACTTGTTTATCCTCTTCTTTATTTTGATCAGTAGACTTGTCTATCTGATCATTGGTTGCAGCTTGATCTACAGTTGTATCTTTTGGTTCATCTATTGTGTCCTTTGTCTCTACATCACCCTTATCTTCGGGTATGCTTGTATATTCTACAATAGACTCTTTATTTCCTTCCAGTAGATTGATGGCCTTCATCAATACTGGCATGTTATTCTATGTGCCTACTTGTGCTGCATCTAGAAGTTTGTCCTACTCATCAGTTTGATCTTGTTGAGCAGTGACATCTTCATCTTTTTGTATTTGATCAATAGGGTCCAGACCTATGATGTCAATAATTGAAGTGTCTGGCCATATTTCATCAGCAACATCCATGTTGTTATTTCTTTTTGTTTCCAATTCTTGTTGCTTGGTTTGATCCTTAAGATATAAAAATGATATCATCTTCTTTCTGTGGATCTTTATCTGAATCATAATGAGTGATGTCTTGAATGTCAAGATCATCCATGACTTGATCTAAGTCAATGGGATCATTGTTATATACATTATCCAAAGTAATGTGCGTAGGAATTTCCTTATCTTTATCCTCCTCTACATGAGGTGTTTCAGTGAGAAGTAATTGATTCTCACAACTTGTTGACTCTGCAGGTAGATCTATAATTTGTCTCCATATGGCCTCGGTCATGCTATCTAGCTCTATATATTTATCCTCTAGTACTTTGTAAGCTCTTATCTTTGCTACAAATTTACTTGAGTGTTTTTTCATTATTTCTTTGATCTCTTCCATCTTTGATTCAGAAGGCATGAGTGTGACAAGTACCCTCTCCCTTGCTTCCTTTTCTGTGTGTAAAGCATATGACCATTGTTGTGAAATTTTATCACCTAGTTCTTTGGGTATTTGACCTATAAATTCTACTAGTACATATTTGAACTTGACCATTGCCCTGATTATTGCATCTTGTATCTTATGTTGGTCCTCTGGCTCAAGTTTTTCCCACTTTCTGATTTTCCTATTAGTCATTGTACCGGTAGTTGCAATTGAATTGGCAATTTCATCCATTGTTCTAGGGGTTGAGATTTTCTTCTCTACATCAGGCTTAGCCTCTTTGGAATCTTCTATGTTAGCTTTGGTCCTAACCAATATTTTCCTCCTTTTGGTAGGTGTTTGTTTCACAATTTGCTTCTCTATTTGTTTCTTCCTCTTATAGGTCCTTACTTGACCTTTCTTGAGAGGTGTAGTGGATTTTACAGTTTGAATTCTTGTCCTTTGAACCAATGTGGTTCTTGGTTTCTTTGTAGGAGATGGAGGTGTGTTAGATTCAATGGCCTCAAAATCTGATTCTTTCTCATGTTGCTCTTCACCGATGGTACCCTATTCCTCAGTTTCCTCTGTTTGTTCTTTTTACTCCTTATTAACCAACAAAATCTTTTCAAGATTCTTTACCATCTTGTTCTTCTTGTTGACAGTCTTCTTGATGACTAGGCATGTTTTTATCTTATACTTATCCTCTTCATAGGTTCCAAATCTTGGTTGTTTGTTGTCAAGTGGTTAATTTTTCAATGCATCAATTGCATTGGTTTCTTGATCTATGTTAATCTCATATTCAAGAGGTTCTAACCAAGCTTTCCTTGGTACAACTGGTTTAATGTGAGTAAAATCTGTATCCACCATGAAAAATATTTCATCCCTATGTTGTTCAATCAATTGTTCAGGGATCCTCACTCTTTCCATCATCTTTTCCTTGAATTCAAGGAAGTATTTAGTCATCACTGAACCAAAATTATCACCTAGTGACTTGATAAGGTCACTAATCTGCAATGTGACTGGCTTGGTAGTGTCCCATTTCACTTTTTCAAATGAAGGAAAGTATTCTTGAAAATAAAAGAATATACACATTATGAGTGAACCGAACTTACATGTGTTAGTCTTTGCAGACCTGATTGTTGTCATATTCTCATCAAGTTGCTTCCATGGGATCTCACATAGATCCATCTATATTCCCTTTGTGACAATCTTGTAATTTGTGCTTACTATTTTTGATGCAATTTTGTTTAGCCTGCTTTCTTGGAAGGTTTTGTAGCCTATCACACATGCACCGAACCTTAGTTCCACATTGGTGATGGTGTTCACCTTGAGTCCTCTGTTATCCCACACAAAATTGGTGAGTTTTTCAACTTCTAGCTGAGAGGGATGCTTGTGTGCCTAAGGTTTATCAGTTATGGGGTAACTAGCTATAGCATGTAACACATCCTTTGTGATCTACTTAGGTTCATCCAACCATAACTTCTGGTCATACATTTTGCTCAAAAATAACCTAATCCAGTCAGTTTTGAAAGCCCTCGGGAAACATAGGGCATTAGTTATCCCTTGTACTTGTAGATGCTTGTGTTCTTTTAGGTTTCCTTGTCTATCACAAAGCTTCTTGTAAGCTTGATCTATTTCCAAATCACCTATTTCAGTGATCTTGTAGTGAATGTAGGACCTTACGTCTTCTATAAGCAAAACCCTAGGTGGAATTTTTGAAAATGCGCCAAAATCATCAGGTTGCGATGCAATTTCTGGGCATATTTTGTACTTAGGTTCCACACAGGTGTTGTTCTTTATTAACTTGATGGCATTCTTCTTATCATTTTTCAAATTTATGGTTCTTGAAGTGGTTGCCATCATATTTCAAATTTAGGGCTTTTCAAAAATAACAACAGAGTTCTTCAATGCGCTTGGTACTTACTTCAATTCGTGTGGCTAGTGAGTGATCTGTTTGGAGTGTGTTGGATCGAGTCAAGGTTTCTCTGCTAAATGATCTCTTATCTCTATGTTTTTTCTCTTCTCTTTCTTCTCAAATCACGTGTGCAGAATGAAGTGCTCCCATCAAGTATTTATAGACTTTTTCCCTAAGTTTATCATAAATGCTTAACAACTCGTCGGGTCGTGAAGATGGAGTTTGTCGGGAAGACTCTTCAAATAACATTCTCAATATTGACAAGATGCTCAAGATGGTTGATAAGATTGTATCTTTCACCAACGGATATCAGTGTTGTGTCAAAATAAATTTATAACTTTTCTTCCTTACCGACGGGTGTCGGGTTACATTAGGAACTTAGCCATTTTATGTGTTGACCAACAATTCTTGGTAAGTGTAAACAGCTCATCCTTGTATGTTCACCAATGATTTCTAGTATGTGTTTACTGGCAGGGTTTTTTTCTCAGAATTGTAATAAGTAACATAATATGCATCTTTGTTTATGCAGATTTTGACTATTTATCAATTTGCATAATGGAACTGATGCAAAATATGACTTGGTATAGTGCAGTTCCATACTTACTTGTTCATATTTAGGCGGGGGGGGGGGGGGGGGGGTGATGTCACTAGAGCCATGGGATGAGGTGTCACCTACTACATTTCTTGGTCTAGCTTCCTCAGTGGTTGAAGCTTTCCTCTACATTTGCTTTCTCATTTTCTTGATGTCTTCAATGGTGTTGCCATTTGCAAAAGTGGTAGTTTTTGTTATTCGATCTTTGTGGTCCTTCTTTAGATGTCCAACCTTATGAAAGTGTAAACATGCCATTCCCAGGATGGTCTAGCCTCTAGACCTTTTGGTCCATAATCTCATGTATTTTGTGGCTATGTGACCATATCTACCACATCTTGTGCAGTTTATCCATGTATTGTAGTCCCAAACATATGAACTACCGACTCTTCTCAGTTTATATGCATTTTCTTCCATTTTGGGTTTCCATGCTTCAATTTTCTTCTTCCTGCATTCACGAGATGTGTGTCCATGCATTTTTCAGGTGGGATAATACTTGTCCATATAGGTTTCCTTCTTTGGTTCTTTCTCCTTTGATTTACATTCATGTGCTTTATGTCCTTTCTTGCTACAATTATAACAATGTCCTATGAATGTAAATGTGTTAGGAATAAGGTGTCTCAACCTTGGATAATTCCTATTCTTATTATTTGTTTTGTAAAATCTATTTCTTGCAAATAATGTTGATGTGTCGGCATCTTGAATTGTGTGTAAGGAGATCATGGCTAA